>WNYA01001556.1:0-68000 GCA_019512145.1 Engystomops pustulosus
ATTTTTTAATATAAGCGAAATAAAGTTTATTTATTTTAATTGTTCACTGCCATGCTGGTAGGTAAACTAGAAGCACATGAAAAGTGTCGGGTTTTCAAATCGGCACCAGCATGGACAGTGCTAGAGACTGAAGGGTTGAGTAACCAATTGCAGTCAGGAAGTATAAACCCTTTTTCTACCAGGAACATCAGACTATTCTCTACATCAGAGCTAAAACATATTCTGATATTGATTCCTTCTGTCCCGTAGATCCCAGGTTTCCTGCCATCCTATCATCCTAGAAGCTTGTGGCAAACTAATTGGTACTCTCCAACAATATCTATTTGTTGCTTATTAACCTGTACTTTGAAGCTAGTAAAATTATTCCCAAGAATACATCTAGCAAACCGCCAAATTTGTAGAAAAAAAATAAGATTAAAGCTTCAAAAAGGAAACCTACTGTCACGCACTGGGGTGCAGGGAGAGTCTCTGAGGGAAGAGTCTCTCTGAGGGAAGAGTCTGTGGACCCTCTGGACCACCGCGGGGGTTGATATGACATTCTGGGTGGCAGCCAAGGCAACAGATGCAGGAAACATCTGATGCAAGAAACAGATGCAGGAAACAGTCACAACTTGAGATGACCCTGGAAGGCACGGCAGAAGCACAGAAAGGTAGGAGGTCACCACTGGGCTGGAACCCTGGACAGAACAGCAGGAGCACAGTCTATGGGAACCATCAGACCAGGACCACAGGATATAGATCACAGGACATGGCGCACAGGATGCGGACCACCGGACATGGACCACAGGGCACGGACCACCCGACACGGACCACAGGATGTGGACAACCAGTCGCGGAGCACAGGACACAGACCACAGGATGTGGACCACAGGACACAGACCACCGGGCACGGACCACAGGATACGGACCACCAGGCATGGACCACAGGATGTGGACCACGGGACACAGACCACCGGGCACGGACCACAGGACACGGACCATAGGATATGGACCACCGGACAAGGACCACAGGAGGCTTTCACTTCAATTGGGAAGACTTGAAGATCCGGTGGGTAGTGAAGGGAGCCCCTATGTAGGAAACCCGGAAGCGGGAGCTGGTGGCCTAGAGGCAGGAGGCATGTGGCCTGCACGCCGGGACCCGGAGTACAACCAGGAGCCAGGAGAGGTAAGTCCGGGCAGGGGAGGCAGCCAGCGGAGCATGGGTGTAACCGCGATCCGTGACATGGATCGCGGGAGCACCCGTGTCACCTACCATTTGATTTCATGCATTATGAACCAAACATTCTATAGTTACACTGATGCAGAATCATATCTAGGTTAATACCTGAGTTGTGTCCTTGAAAAAACAATTATAACATTCAGAACCTTGGGAAAGCTGGGTCAGACTGGCTGCCTACATAAAAACATTACACAGATCTTTTCATTACACATGGAGCTTGGTAAAGACATGACTAATAAACCTGAGCTGGATCTCTCATACACGGCAGTTGGGGGATGGTGCAGCAATTGATTATTCTGCCTTCAGGCACAACCCAGGGATTACATCATCCTGTGAACCAGTGAATGAATGTGCTAGGAGAAGCGCTGAACCAGCCATAGAAGCGAGACAGCTTCATTATCATTATTTTATAATTGTTTTATCAGCAAAATCACTCAGCACAGTGATTAAATGTGATATGACCCTGCATCAGTGTAGCTACAACAGTCTCAATGCATCAAATCAAATAGTAGGTTTCCTTTAATTAATCTTTTTAAAAACATTGGAATGGAACCATAGCAGTAAAAAGGTCTGCTACAAGTTGTTAATCATAGGCTATGATTCTTGAGGACTCCATTTACTGGTCCGACATCCGGCACCTAAAGTTGGCTACTAAAGTTGATACTTTTCTTTCTTAGTAAAATTATTCACTGACCTTTACCGACAACTTATTCACCAAATGTGCAAAGAGAATTTAGATCAAAAGCTCTAGTAATGTAAAGTAATGCAAAGTATTTAAGAATACATTGCTGCTATAAAACTCAAAGAAATAACTAAACTATTGCTCAGATATCTGCATGTTTTAACAATCCCTCAATGACAAAAAGAATCATTCCATGTTCTGTGCATAGAGCACTTTCCTGTTAAACATAGTCTTGTGACTTAGTGAACACACCTTATGCATGACTATTGTAACCCAAGTCACTATTTATTTAGCAGGAAACATAGTTTAGATTCTCTCCCACTCTAAAATGACAGGACATGCCAATACTGAATTCACGAGCTTATTTTACAGCTTTTTTTCTTCGACTCCTACACAGTTTCCTCTTGCAATATTCTTAAGGAATTCAAGCATTTGGAACGGTTGGCTTCGGTGGTGTGGGTTTCCACTGATTTGCTACTTGAGTTTATAGTAAATGGAAGTAACTTAAGTAGAAACTATTATTTTTAATAAAACCCAAATTCCAGTGACTGATTTCTAAATCCTTGGAACATTTTAAAAATATAAACATGTAACTAATATGAAAAAGCATGGTGAGACTGTAAAATATTACAGGTACACTGGGTACAGAAATTATTTAGACCCCTTTCAATTTTTCATTGCAGCCAATTTGCTCATTGATGTACACTCTGCACCATATCTTGACAGAAATGTAGCTATTTTTTCTAATTTATTTTACATGGTGATTAGTACCTTTTGCTCAGTATTGAGTAGAATAACCTTTTCAACTAATACAGCCATGAGTCTTCTATGGAATGAGGCAACAAGTTTTTCACACTCTGCTATTCTTCCTTGTAGATCCTTTCCAACTCCCTCAGGTTGGAGGGTGAACATTAGTGGACAGCCAAGTCTGTCAAGTCTCTCCAGAGATGCTCAATTGGATTTAGGTCAGGGCTCTGGCTGAGCCAGTCGAGAATGGTCACAGGGTTGTTCTGAAGCCACTGCTTTATTATTTTAGCTGTGTAATTAAGGTCATTGTCTTTTTGAAAGGTGAACCTTCGGCCTAGTCTTAGGTCCAGAGCACTCCGGGAGAGGTTTTCATCCAGGATATCTCTGTACTTGCCTGCATTCATTTTTTCTTTAATTTCAACCATCAGTCCTATCCCCGCACCTGAGAACACTCCATAGCATGATGCTGCCACCACCATGTTTGACTTTTGAGAGCATTTGGCAGGTGATGAGCAGTGCCTGGTTCTCTCCACACATACAACTTAAGATTGAACATTTTGATGTTAATTCTCATATCATAAGACCAGAGAATCCTATTCTTCATAGTCTTTTTTTTTTTGCAAACTGCATGCAAACTTTCATATGTCTTGCACTGAGGAGAGGCTTCCGTCAGCACACTTATATAGCCCAACTGGTGGAGAGCTGTGGTAGAACTCCCATCTCCCTACTGCATCTCTGAAGCTATCCACAGAGATCCTGGGGTTTTTCTTTACCTCTCTTACCAAGGCTCTTCTCCAACGAATACTTTGTTTGGCTGGACGTCCATGTAGAACAAGAGTTGTGGTTGTCCCAAAATTCTGCCAATTAAGGATAATGGAGGTCACTGTGCTCTTAGGAACCTTGAATGCAGCATGTGAATTCATTTGTTACCTTGGCCACATCTGCACCTAGTTCTCATGTGCTCTAAAATGCACTGTGAGCTGTGAGGTCTTATACACTCACCGGCCACTTTATTAGGTACACCTGTCCAACTGCTCGTGCAGGAAATTTCTGGGGATGGAGCTATTAAACACTGGTAAATGTACATTACATCTTGTCTGTAGTACATTTCTGTATAAGTTCAAATATAAGGCGCACCGGCCTATAAGGCGCACCTTTGATTTCTGAGAAAATTAAAGGATTTTTGGTGCGCCTTATAGGCCGAAAAATATGGTAAATCAAGACTCTGCATTATGGGAGATGGTTGACAATGCTGTAGGACCAGTAGGGGTCAAAAGACTAGTATCATCAAATAATGTGGAATGTAGAGTAGTGTCCTACTGTTTCTTACCAAAAAATGTAAAATAAAAACCAAAATGTCTTTGGCATGTTACCTGTGGCCTTTTCCTGCAGTCTGGTGTGTGTTCTAGGCGTATTGGGGGTGGAGAGATAAAAGAGGTGGTCAAAATGCCCCTCTGCCAAAGCAGAAACACTAGTTTTTAGATTTTGATCTGTGGCTTAGCATATTCAGGATATATTTGTTCTTAACATGATACATAAAGAGACAGATGCATAGTTTTACTTACATCTAAAGATTATTTCCATTTTCTATTTCTTTTTATTCTCCCTGTATTTTTAAGTGTGCAGCTTTTTTTGTAACTTTTTTCTCATTCCAAACCCATTCTTTGCCACAATCTAGAATATATCAAATCTCCCCTGCAGTCTGGTATTTATTCAGATAATTGTATCCACACAAGAACAACTAAGCTTTCTGAGAACCATATAACAGCTTGAAATTGCAGAATGCAAGTGTGAAATAATAAGAGTTTGCTAGTTCTATGCACTGAGACCTAAGGCCATGAACTACTGTTTTGATCTCCGTAAAATCTGCTAGCGCAAGACTTTAGTTGGGCTTTCTTTCGTAAAAAAAAATCTCAGCTGAGCAGCATAAATTAACTGGTTAAAGGAGCTATGTGTTTAAGGATATTCTTTTCTATTGGTAATTCTTTTATTGTTCTATGTATTACAGAGTATCTCATGTTCTCCATACTATTGATTTGTAAGAAATTTGTTGAAAGTACGAAATTATTTATGAACCTTAGTTTTCTATTAATTAACAGGTACAGCTATTTTTATACCAGTCATATCATGTTTAACATGTATGAGAGAACATTCTTTATTGAATAAATTAGGGCATGAAATGGAAACACTGATTTCTTATGAAGCATCATATGGTTGTGAGGATGAAAACAGCATAACAGGGAAAATATACTAATATTGAACTACAGAGTGGTACAAATTGCAAATGTACTATTTTCTCAATCACTGAACACACCATATACAGAATATTTTACAACTTCTATGAGAAGCTCGGGCTTCAAGGTGCAGAAAGAAAAGAATTTTGTAAGACTATTATAATTTCCGTTGTTGTGATAAACAAATGGCAGACACTGCAGAGAACAAAAGTTGCCCTTGAGTATAATAAAGTCTGTTGTGTTTCCAACAAGTTGATTTTGTCTTATGAAAACAATCCTGTCTGTAGGATACAAAACACATTGAGCATACCGCTCACTCACGTGAACCTTGAAGAGCTGCAGGAAACACTTGTGCACGAATCCACAATGGGCTTGTCGGAACGCCCCGGTCTAATCAAAAAACAAAGGAACGTAGGGGTCGGCACTGAGTAAGACCATGAGTAAGAACAAATGTTAATGTTCAAAACGCGTAGGTCTGTGGACTATGCACTATGATCACTTCGTATATTTTAATGGATTTTGAATAAAGAAGATTCATGTTTTAGAAAGCCTGGAGTGCCGACCCCTACCTTCCTTTGTTTTCTGTCTGTAGGATACTCTCATGTTTTCTCCAATTTTCAGTGCAGATGTAAACCTACTAAACCATTAAAAATGTGCCTTTTCTTTTATATAGTGTTGTTAAACACTACAGTGTGTTACCTGTTCATTAGTTACAATATGGGCCTGATATGTAATTGTTTTTTCGCATGTTCCTTTATGGTATGTCTTGATATTGTTGGTGACTTTTAGGGTCTTTTGTCATTATTATCTGTTGTGTCTTTCTAACTTTGTTTTGCAGGTTGTGCGCCTTATTCTTTTTCTTGGCTTTGTGGGCGTAGTTCATTCACGATAGGTGCTAGCACTGAGAGTGGGTGTTAACCATATAATTGCAAATGTTAGGTATCCTTGCATCTCAAAATGCTCAATCTATCAAAATACAAAAAAATATCATAAATCCCTGCAGTGAAACTGCATCAGAATCTGAATAAAAAGTGATCATAAGGTCATACAGTATCCAAAATGGTATCAATTTAAATGTCAGCTATAAAATAAATCCTGAATAAGGTGATATGGTGATACAGAAAAAAAATTGTAAAATGATTTAAATTTTTGTGTAATGTTTTGATACATGAGAGACAGAAAAAAGAGGACTAGCCCAAAACAAACATGCCAGACAAGTGGCATTAAAAATTCCTCTAATGATACATTGAGACCAATGTTTTCCCATTTCCTCTAGGACATGCACTCGTGTGGCAGCCCCGATTGAACAGTATCAAATTGTCAAGGGACACCTTCCTACTGGTAACACCTACTTGTCTAATTTCTCATAGGAATAAGAGTAGGAAATGCAGTTTGCTAAGTTATGCAAAAAAAATTCTCCATAATTGTTATTTCACCCTGAACACAATTAAACAAGTTTCAAGACATAATAGCTGATATGTTATATTCCTGTACTGTTATTGTTTATAAATGAATCTTACATTAAGGTCCCTTCATGTATTATTTAACAATGTTCCACTGTTGGTTGCTCGTGTAACTTGTATTCTCTAAAACCTTTTCTTCCTTCTGTTCACTGTCTGATGCCTTCAGCCTGTCCCCCAGCACATTCATTTAAATGCACATCAGTCTGCTAAGAATCTGTTTGTTTGTTATTGTGCTGACATTCCAGCAGCACATCCCATTTTTTATTCCGTATACATCAACATTCAGTTGTAACTAATTTAGAAAGAACATGTAGTACTTCTCTCTAACGATCCTGTCACACATTATCTCCATTATACTTGATTTATATCTTTACACTGCAATTTGTAAGGTCTTAGAGAAAACAATTCAGAATGTTAGCCATGTAGTAAATAAAATAATCTTGCTATGACAATATTTTGTTCCCTCTGCATTGCTGCTGTGTACTTTTTAATGTTTTGTTGGGGCCTTTGTAGTGCTCTGACCATTAACGATCTAATACATAATTAGGTTCAGGAATAACCAATTTTTCACATTGTACAAACTATACCTACTTTATCTTACTTTTTTATAATAATTTGGATTTATACATCTAAAAATAATATTTTTTATATATACACTAACTACAAGGACTAGGTATAGTACCCTCTAGTTAAAGGGGTTTGCCCTTAAAAGAATATTACAATATCAGCAAAGAGGGGAATATAAAGGAGTATTCTTAAGGCTAAAACATAACCTTATCTTAAAAACTATTAATATAGAAAAAAAAATTTTTGTGTAAAAAATCTCAGGTAATAAATGCAGTCAGCATATCCCTAAACGGAATATTACAGAGCTTTGTCATGTGATTTAACCCGTAGGTTGGAAAGTGTCTACTACCGTGGTTCATGGTATAGAAAGAGGGTGGCAAGATATGCAAGTTATAACACATGGAGGAGGATCCACACCAAAAAACAACAACGATATCAAAGTAAACCAGTGTGGTGTGTATGAATGATCCTCAAAGAAATATAGGTTGGTTCAAATAGTAAATATAAAGTTTATTGAAGACACCATTAAAAACATTTAAAACTGCATGAAAAAGTTCATGCACACAAAGGGAATGGTTATGATGCAACCAAAAAGCCCTCCACATTACCCCCTGGATATGAGAATGCAGGAAAGACAAATCACAAAAGTCCATATAAAGATGTTAAATGGCTGGGAGAAAGCAGGTAGGTATACAGATCACAGTCTATAATAGAGGCACAAATAGCCGATCAGTACATGAACCATTTCATGCTAACACCAAGACCAAATATTACCCAATTGGGACTGCATTCGGGGGTATGTGGCTGCGAGCCCCACGCGTATCGTCACTATGCGTGGCTTCCTCAGGGGTGATTAGACACTGGGGTGTCCGGGATATTTATACAAAAAAGTAAGTGAGTTGTCTGCCAATAGCGGCCGTTCTTACCTAACTGCCGCCTGCAGTTGCGCCGTCCGCGAACCTCCCGCGCCGTCACTCGAACCACGCGCATGCGTAGTCCCCCCGATCCTCCTTCTCCAACTCGGGGGACTGCACACGCGCGGGCTGAGCGACGATCGCGAGAGTAGTGCCGCGATCGCCACATCACAGGTAGGAATGATGATACGTATCATGATATGCATAGAAGAAGGAACAGTCATATATTGTGAGGGAGTCTATGGGGATCTATACAATTGTGACACATTGTTGTTACATACATAAAAGTTTACAAAGAGATCGAGTTGGTATTCAAATTATTACAATGGTAAGTACTTATAGTAATTCATACATAATAGGAACCTTGTGCAAATTAGTTAAAGTGACCTGTGCAAAGAAAAATATATTAATACATTTATATCTATAGCTCCAGTTGTTTCTTTCTTTCTTTCGTCTTTTACTTTTCAAGACCATTCTCTGGAGTTGACGGTGGATAAGGATATGTGTGGAGAAAGTGCAAGTTGTGCATAAACTTCACAGGAAGAGGGGAAGAGAAGGAAGGAAAAAACAAATAAATAAATAAGACCTTCATAAAAGAGAAAATCACACTGTGACATGGGTGTGCTTATCCTAGAGTGACGTGTATGTGTACATATGAGTGTTGACATATAGTTGCATTGAAAATTCAATGCCCTCCATATATGTCCGCCATCATATACTGGGTGAGGGTGTTGGGTTATTTTTATTAAAAGTGATTTTGTATTTTGATTCCTATTGTTGTTATTATTTTTTTTAAAAAACAATGAAGAGGAATTCCTCATTTAGTCCTCTGGGGGTCATGGCCTGAGTTTGGAAGATCCACTTGGTTTCTTTTTGTAATAATTGTGGAACTACACTTCCTCCTCTTACATTGGAAAAGACTTTTTCCAGGCCCGTGATTTTGATTCCTCCACACTTACCTCCGTGAAAATGGTGAAAATGTGAAGCGATCGAGGTCAAACTTCTGTCTTTGCCAATGTCCCGTCTTGCTGTGGATATTGTAGAAAGATGTTTCTGGATTCTTTTGCGCAGCTCCTGTGATGTCTGCCCTATGTATACCTTGGGGCAAGAACATACAATTGCATATACAACGTTTTTTGTGCGACAATTAATGTAATGCTTAAGATGATGTCTCTTACCGTCTATAGGGTCTTCAAAATCGTCGGATGGCAGCATATATTGGCATATATTACAATTTCCACATGCATATGAGCCTGTTAATTTCTTTCCACCCGTTGAATCTCCCTGAAGAACATGTAGTACTTCTCTCTAACGATCCTGTCACACATTATCTCCATTATACTTGATTTATATCTTTACACTGCAATTTGTAAGGTCTTAGAGAAAACTATTCAGAATGTTAGCCATGCAGTAAATAAAATAATCTTGCTATGACAATATTTTGTTCCCGCTGCATTGCTGCTGTGTACTTTTTAATGTTTTGTTGGGGCCTTTGTAGTGCTCTGACCATTAACGATCTAATACAGGCGGTCCCCTACTTAAGAACACCTGACTTACATACGACCCCTAGTTACAAATGGACCACTGGATATTGGTAATTTATTGTACTTTAGCCTTGGGCTACAATAAACAGCTGTAACAGTTATCACAGGTGTCTGTTATGCAGCTTTATTGTTAATCCTGGTTCTTATGACAACCCAACATTTTTAAAATCCAATTGTCACAGAGATCAAAAAAAATTTGGCTGGAGGTTACAATGATAAAGTATACAGTTCCGACTTACATACAAATTCAACTTAAGAACAAACCTACAGACCATTAAAAATAATGCAATGCAAAATGCATACAGAATACCGACCATATAGTATAAAATGCAGACAGCGTATCACCATTATAGTATATAAAAGCAAAGCGTAACGCCCTGTAGTATAAAAAATGAAACTAAGCGTGCGCCACGTGAGTATATAAAATGCATCAACACGTACACCCTGTAATATAAAATGCACTACAGGTTCACCATGTACTATAAATGAATACAGCTACCGCCATCAGTATAAAATGAGAGTTACAGAATACGCCATGTAGTATAAAAGCATCCAGCGTGCCACCAAGTAGTATACCAGTTACCCAAGCGTGCACCAAGTAGTATAACTAGATGCAGGTAGCCAAGGGGATTAAAATGCATTTAAAAGCCTAGTCCGACTGTCAGTACAAAAAGAAGCCCTGGAAAATATCACAAGATGATGCTTATGTAGTGGGGAAGGGAGACGGAGCAGAGCGCGGGAGGGCAGGGGGAGAAGGGGAGGCGAAGAGGAATGGGTGTGAGAGGAAATTAGCGAGAGTGGGAGTCGGCAGAACATTCGGCGTCCAGGAGCTTGGTGCTCGACAGAGCACTGGAGGTGGTTTACTGGAGGCCGGCAGGAGTTTGGTGCAGGGCGGCGAAGCTCGAGATGCCGTCAGGTGGGGGGGTGCGCGCAAGGTGCTGGCAGTTTCGGAGCTAGGGCCTGGTGGAGGGCTGCAATGCGGTCAAGTCATCCAATGCTAAGTAAGGCCGGGGTGCGCACGCCCTTGGTTGAGCAGGAGGTGCACCGCCTGGAGGCGAAGCTGCTAATTGCCTCATGGCAGGGCGCCCTGGGTCCACAACAAGCTATTCAACTACTTTAATCTGTACCAGTATGGAGAAAATAAGGACATAAATGATTTTACGATACAGTACAATGTTAAGAGCTTGTTTAGATATTACCATTACTTGGGCACTGGACCAAAACTTAAATCCGGAGTAAAAAGGGTTCCAGCTTAAAGAGATCTCGAACATGTGGACACATAATATCCCACCAGGCCAGAGGTAGTCAAAAAACACTATGAACATGACCTAACAAGCAGGGTTGAAATTCAATTGCAAATTAGTTTAAACATATATACAGCTTAGGGCTTACTGAAGGCAAAGAAAGTAAAATATATACTAACGTTGGCATGATTGTGCCATTAGGTTGGACGTAATATGGGTTTCTTAGTTTGAATGTGGCTTAAGGTTTTTGTGTGTTTGAAGTTGAGCAAAACCCTGCTATCGGCGTCAGCTCTGTCAAGCAAAGGGGTACTAGTATGATCGACAGCTTATTCCAGTTGCGCTGGAGGAATCAGGAAATGATTTATTAAACCTGCGCAGTCATTAACAGTGCTGCTTGAATATGGTCTATATCTTATATGAGCCTTGTTTTTGCCTGTGCTTTGTATGCCATTATGGGTTATAATCTCAGCCAGTGATATCTTGGACATCCTTTTGAACTCTGATTGTACTAACAATATTTTTGTGTGACCCGAATCTCCAATCTCACTTTCTGTGTTATAATGTTAATTCTCGTTTGTTGCCTCACTTGGCTAGGGAGGGACGGTACCGTGGTGTTCATATAGATTACGGATACTGGCAGGAAAGTAGGCAGGTAGACAGTTGTGGGGGGCTGAGTCTGAGTTAGGGCTCACGACCTGTATGTCCTCCCTTGGCCCAGCACCCCTTTACAATTATAGGCAATAAAAAGGACAAACCAATGGGTTAACATTAGGTAATTAGACAAGATTTGCAACAGTTTTTAGAGTCATTCTCGTTGCATCAGATTATCATATGGCTTAGGATGCTCATATATCTGGATATGCAATGTTTAAAAAAATTTGCAAAACATCACACATCATACAGTGCATGAGCTAAGTACCCAAAATATTCCTTTAAAACACGTTAAGGACAGCTCAAATGGCCGTCAGGACACAG
This sequence comes from Engystomops pustulosus, assembly GCA_019512145.1. NCBI lineage: Eukaryota > Metazoa > Chordata > Amphibia > Anura > Leptodactylidae > Engystomops > Engystomops pustulosus. The sequence continues at coordinate 11,590 of WNYA01001556.1, forward strand.
CATTAGTTTATTTTTTCCTTGGCTCATCAACTTCCCAAAAAGACAAAACTTTTACATTTTTATCTGACAGGGGCATATGAGGGAGCAGAAGTGGAGAAACATAGGTTACACAGCGCAGGCAATGCAAGACGTAGTGATCAGCGAATAGTACAAGTTAGCAGGGTGACAAGGAAAGAAGTGACGATTTAAAAATAGGTAGAGTGCTGAAAGGCAGCTGATGACCGTGTCAGCGGAGACAGCAGAAATAATGCAATTAGGGGGGTTTGAAAAAATAATAAGGTGGGCGCGCTGTTGCATCTGGTTCAAGAAAACGTTTATTTTGCATAACGATGGACAAAGCGTTTGGAGGGACTACCCCTCGTCAATCACAGGGGTACAAAAGTTTGTGGCAGCAGAATATCAAAATGTATGTACAGTCAAAAACAAATCATTACAAGTAATTTAAAGACCCCTAAATAAATAATAATGACTTTAAATATTGTACTTTAAAAGGTGACCATACTGATGTGAAATTCATAACATCTACAGGCAGTCCGGGTTACATACAAGATAGGGACGTTGGGTTGTTTTAAGTGAAGCTGTGTTTCGTAGTCGAACTGTATATTTATCATTGTAATCCAGCCAGAAGCTTTTTTGTTCTGGACAATTGAGATTTAAAAATGTTGGGTTGTATAAGAACAAGGATTACACTAAAGCTTAATTACAGACCACTGTGATAACTGTTACAGCTGATCATTGTAGCCTAGGACTAAGTACAATAAATACCAACAGCCAGATGCCGTTGTAAACTAGGGGTCGTATTCAGTTGAGTTTCTTACGTAGGGGACGCGCGTGTCATGTAATTTCTGCATATAATTAATAATAGAATAGTAAATAGAAGTAACAATATTATAAAACACGTTTGACCAATAATATAAGATAAATAATAAGTCATAAGTAAGAAGATAATAGTGACACAAGAGAAAAAGAAGAGGGTTATCAGAAAAGGAGGATATGTACATCCGATTTTACAGGTGAGTATGTATAGTGTTAGTAGCTGTAAGCCTTAACGTTTTTTTGTCTCCGTTACAAGTCCGTCATGAGGGTGTGTGAAATTGGGTTAGGTATTAGGGTGGGGTACAGACAGGTGGGATCACAAATGGATAGGGCCTTAAGTGTTAAGTAGTGTTAATGGGACAACTACATGGGAAATGTGAGGGTGTTGTAGATAAAGGGGAGTAAATACTTGGGTTAGGATGAGGCCAACTGAGGAAGATCGTAGGTATTAGTGGAGTAAGAATGATGATTCGGCGAACGGAATAGGGGTGTGGGAGTAATAATGGATGACATTATTTACGTCTTAGTCTTGATACACGAGTCGGCACGGGGCGTGTGTGTGATGGTCCGTGCAGCTCGCGTTTAAATGACAGATAGCGTGCAACTGAACATGCGCAGAACTTGAAGATGGCGTTCGACTGAGCAGCGCCAGAATATTGGCGCATGCGTGTTGAGGTAGATGGTCCGTGAGATGGGATGGTGGTTCGGGGTGAGAAGACTGGTTGTATTGTGCGTATGATGATTGTACTGGATATGAAGGAGCTGAAATAATTTAAAAAAGGAGGGAACTGAATACATACCCAAGGCGGAATAGAAAGGAAAAGATGACTAAGGTAGTGGCATGAAATGGGCATAGGCGTATTTGGATTGAGGATGACTGAGGGGAATGGCATAAGCAATACTAAATTGGATACTAGCATGGCATCGGTATGGAGGGGATTAGGTGGAATGAGGTTGATGGTGAGCTAAGATATATAGATATAGGATATCAGCATGGATGGTGGAGCGAGGACTGGTTTTTAAATGAGGGAAGAGAGTGGGAACTATTAAGGGATTAGACCCGTTCTAGAGATCGTTAAGTCCGTATGGGCACATTGAGTTTAGTTTAAAAATCCAGCAGTTCTCTTGTTTATGAGTTGGTTGAGCGATCCGGGCGGTGTTATTAGGTATTTGTTTCAATCGGAAACAAGGGATAAGTTATTGATGTCGTTGTTATGATTGTTGATGCAGTGTCGGGAGGAAACTGTGTAGGTGATACCAATTTTTATCTTTCCTCTGTGGAGTGGTATTCTTTCTTCTCTGAGGGATTGTGTAGTCCTTCCTACGTATTGTAGAGGCAGGAGCATTGGAATAGATAAACCACGTAGTCTGATGCAAATTGTGAATGGTGATATGAAGGTTTCTCGGTGACGTAGAGTGAAAGGACGTTGGCGATGTGAAGGCATCTGTGGAGTACATTTTTAAAACGCTTTGAGATTGGGAAGAAAGGACGGAACATCGTTGTTCTTTTTCGTTTCTGGATGTTGGCGGAGTTTCGTGGGTGCTAGTATGGTTTTTAGGTTGGGCCTTCTATAGTAACATGCGCGGTTGTGGGGGGTGATGTGTTCAAGTGGGGGTCTTAAGGAGGATGGGACAATGTTTGGAGAATTACGGTTTAATTGTTCATGGGGGAAGTGTATGTGGTGATAAAGTTTGATAAAAATACTGTAAATGAATTTCGTTTTTACTGTAACATTTTATATTCTTATTGCACAATTTGTTTTTTATGGTACATACATTTGATATTCTGAGCCACAGATTTGTACCTTGGACCTGATGAAGGAGGTAGTTCACCTCCGAAACGCGTTTGTCAACCGCTATAAATAAACGTTTTATGAACCAGAGCAGCGAGACACAAGCCTGATATGTTTTCAACCCGACTCTAAGGGCCATATGCGGGCTTGTTTTCTTCAAAGGGTTAAATTGCTATGGTAAAAAAAGCAAAGATTTCAAATGATGAATTATTCCCCTCAGCAGGGTAACAGAATTAATAACACAGATGTTTTGCCACTTGTTTTTTAATGAAAACTGTTTATGAAAAAGTTTTCTATGAAAACTGTTATGTAAATACCATGATACCAAATTCTGAGGTTAGCAATAAACATTTGAAAGGGTTTTCTTAAGTTCTACTACACTTGCAAATAAAACACTGGTCTGAGGAAACTACATTTCTTATGTGTCGCCTATATATCGAGAGAAAGAACGATTTTATTCATAATCAAAAAAAGGACTATTAGTTGTTACTGTGGAAAAAAGTAACAGTTCGATTGTTCTATAAAGGATACAATTGACTTTCATTACATATTTTGGCAAGGTAGAAAGACACAAAATGCAATTTTTAATTATTTTTTTACTTGTCAATAAAGATATAAGAATGTAATATTACTTGGCAAGATTTTAGTCCCACTCGGGAACTTACACCGAGATACTTAATGGGTTATTCTATTTGTGGCATTAACATTCAGTTTGTTAGAATATGGCTATAAAGTATACATTTCGTTCAATTGAAGGGAAAAAAAATTACCTGGGAAGATAATTTCTCATAATATAGTCATATGGTCCCTTAGAAACAAGACTGTGTCTGATACAACCACCTCTGCTGGAGGATTGCAACAAATGAAACAAAAAGAGATTTGTTAGTGAAAGCCAGAAGTTACTACATGTCCCGCAGCCGTCCTGTAGTAATGAACCCTGGATCTAGGTGGTCTGGCAGGACTCTATAACGCATGTCTGGCCACCGCTGCTAGAGTGTGTGGTGGTCATATCGAGGAAGCCATTGGTTTCTAAGGACAACATGGCTATATTATGAGAAATTAACACAGGAACATTTTAGAACATCAAGTGAAGAAAGGTTTACATGTGGCAATAAATAATGTGAATACCCAGATGGTAATACCCCTTTAAAGCCTCATACAATTATGAAGTACTGTACTGCAATGTATTGGATCGTCAGGGTTATACTTGCCAGGCAACCCGCCAGCACCCCACGATCTCATTGCATGGGGCCGGGGGGAGACAGAGGGAGAGACATTCTATCACTCTTCTTAACAATAACATTTTACTAAATTATTCGGCCGTTAGGAATTATAGATTAAACCAATTATTTATCTCCTAGAAAGTGTGAAACCATTTCCATCAATTTATAATTAATTCCATCTCTTCTCTGGTGAAAATGAATAATATCATGCAGAGGAAGGTGCAGCTCACTCAATAGAGAAAATATAGACATGCTCAGCAGAATTGTTATGCTGAACTTATGCCCTGCCTGAAGAATTTAACTACACACTGTGGACTCATAGACATCTAAGATACATGTTACCAAGCGTTATAGATAGGAAACTGCTCTGCTGAATTTTTTTTTTATTCATACATACTAAAAGGTTTCATCTAACTGGGAAGGTTAACGTGTATGTTCCAAATGAGTCTCACTACCAACCTGTCAATCAGATCTACTAAAGGTTTAAAGACTAAAACATATTGTAAAGTAATAATTTTGGTGTAAGGTTTGTTTCACACTGGGAAAAATGCTCAGGGACAAAGCAAGTTTCACTTTTGTTTACATTTTCATTCCCACATTCTACAATCACACATACTTTTTATTTTTAATATCTTTATTAGAGATGACGAGCACAAAATAAAAGCTAGGGTGCTCGTTACTCGAACCGAACATTTCCGATGGCTCGAGTGCTGTTCGTAGTAACGAGCCCATTGAATCAATGGGAGCCCGAGCATTTTTTCAGCCAAAATTACAAACATGACCGAGCACAGTGAAAAAACAGTGCAGAAACAGATCAGATGTCGGGAACATCTGCGATCTGTCCGGAACTACGCGTGCAGAACGTGTTCTCACAATAGTATTTGCAAGAACAATCTGTGTAGAGAACAACTTGCAGATTTTGGAAAAATCTGCAAGGTTGTTCACACATATTGTTATTCAAATCTTTGGGAGAAACACCGTCTGCACGGTGTCTCGGGACATCTGCGATCTGCTCAGGAGCCACCCGTGCAGAAGGGTTTCCGACAATAGTCTTGGAAGCAACAATAATGGGTGAAGAACAACTTGAAGATGTTTTCCAACATCTGCAAGTTGTTTTCTACAACATCTGTTCTTCAAATACTATATGCGGAGAAAACAGTGCTGAATTGGTGTCTCCGGAACGATCGCAGATGTTCCGACTCTGCAATATATTCTGCACTGGTGGATTCAGAGTTTTCTTCAATAAAGATTAAAGTAAAATTTTTAATTGCATATTTATGTCTCACTTATACTTTTTTACATAAATGCTGTTATCGAGCGGGCAAATACTCGTCCGAGCAACGAGCCGAGTCCGGAGTATGCTAATACGGGACGAGCATCAGCTCGGGACGGAGTATACTCGATCCATCATCATCGTATCTTTTAATACCTTAAAAAAATATTTACAATACAAAGATGCCATTTAATAGCTTTTACTACTTTTCAAATAAAAAATTAATTAAATTGGTAAATTACATGTTTTTACTTGTTACACCATTTTCAGGTACTTGAATGCGATTATTCAGAGTAACATTGTAACAGTCCCTTACAATACAGTTATGACATAGTTACCTCGTGGCAGTAGCTAGACAGGCACCATATTTAAGAGCAACTAATGCGGATGCTGAGTTGATTAAGGCTTTTTGAGTTGATCATTGACCCATACAACTTTAATACCAACCAAGCAACTTCTCAAGACACATGCATAATCAATTTGGCCAAGCATGTATGTATTCTCAGTGGAGCAGCTCTTATGATAAAGGCAGTGACCAAACCACCTCCCAAATCACAGGCTTGTGTAGGACACTTTATGACTAGGGTTGGGCTGACCTGTGGAAGTTCAGCTTTGGACAAGTATGGCCAAAATCCAACCTCCAAATTTTGTATGTTTTCCAGTTGCCAATCTTCACCTTTAACATCTGCAATTGCAGATGTTACATTTTTTTAATGTTAAAGCCTGATGCACTGCCATTCTGCCGAGGATTGTTTCTCCTTGAGGACCTGACAGTATTAATCGTGGGCAAAATGGTGGTAGACACATAGGCGGTGCGTATGTGCCTGCATTTAGATGCCACCGATTAGGAAACCATCAATATGTATATGTTGATTAAGCCACATGGGTCAATTACAGTTTGTTCTGGTTTCTTGGTATGTACAGTATGGTAAATATCTACTACAAGCATAACCTTTATAAACAAAGATTGACATAAATATTGATCCCCTTCAAATGGACCAAACCTGGTTGCTTCCTGTCCTACCTTACAGTAGTAGGAGCAATTCTTCTGTATTGTTAGGGACTCATGTGAGTCAAATTACCGGACACTTCACACTGAGATAGGTCAGGCCCACAGTAAAAACAGTGATAAACATATCCAAGAAAACGGAGCCGAAGGGAAAGGATTACCGTATATACTCGAGTATAAGCCGACCCAAGTATAAGCCGAGACCCCTAATTTTACCATCAAAAACTGGGAAAACCTATTGACTCGAGTATAAGCCGAGGCTGGGAAATGCATTGGTCACAGACCCCCCCTAGTATATAGCCAACCAGCCCCCTATAGTATACAGCCAGCCCAGCTTGCCCCCAGTAGTATACAGCTAATCCCCAGTAGTATACAGACTGCCCTTAGTAGTATACAGCCTGCCCCCAATAGTATACAGCCTGCCCCCAGTAGTATACAGTTTGCCCCCAGTAGTATACATCCTGCCCCCAGTAGTATACATCCTGCCCCCAGTAGTATACATCCTGCCCCCAGTAGTATACAGCCTGCCCCCATGAGTAAAGCTTTGCCCCCAGCATAAAAAAAAAACTTATATACTCACCCCCGGTGGCCCGATGTGCAGCGCTGCTCCCCCCATGTCGCGCGACTCGTCTTCAGGAGTTCCGTGCCAGTCTTCTTTCTTGCTGGGCCGCATTGCTCTCCCGAGCCGCGCCTAGTATGACGACGCCGCTGCTGAGTCATACTAGGTGCCGCCCAGGGGGAAAAAAACATGGCGGCGCCCAACAGAAGAAAGAAAAAAGGGCACGGAAGCGCTGAAGACGAGCCGCGCGGACAACGGGAGCAGCGCTGCACGATCGGGGCACCGGAGGGTGAGTTAGTTATATAAGTTTATTATTTTTCATCTTTATATTGACTTGTGTATAAGCCGAGGGGACGTTTTTCAGCACATTTTTTGTGCTGAAAAACTCGGCTTATACACGAGTATATACGGTATATAAGTATCACTGCGTATTTAAAAAGCAGTCTAAAAAGTCTAAAAAGGCACTTTTCTTTGCTCATGTGTTTTTATTACCTTGTAAGACAACACAGAACCTCAGTCATACATCTCTTTGGTGTAAATTCTTAGAGAAACACCATAGAATGTTACCAGTAAAATAGCTGTATTTGATCTACTTGCTCTTCTGTATTGTGAAATATTTTGAAGAATATAAAACAAGGTACATATGTGAGCTCAAAGTTTTATTACCTGGGCTGAAAACAATTTTTGTTTTAAATTAATTATGGTTGTATCGGGATAAAGTATGTTGTTATATATATATATACACATACAAACCCATTTTTCTGTTTTATTATTTACAGCCTGAATGTTTACGTTTAGACCCAACACAAGCATCAAGCTGTCATAGTGAAGGCAAACCTCTGGGTGGGGCTGATGTTCCAATACAAAATGCTTCTATACAGTAGCATTAATTCACATTCATACCCAACACAGCACCAAAAGGTTGATCTCTAACCTCTGCAGGTAATTATTTTAGCAACAGTAACAACATTTCTAAATTTGGTTTGACAAACTCCTCAAACTCAAAATTTGTCTGTAAAGTTTGATACTATACTTACCACTGACATCCACTGATTTGAAGATCCTGTCCCTAATAATAATAATAATAATAATAATCTTTATTTATATAGCGCCATCAAATTCCGTAGCACTTTACAAATCATTGGGGACAAATATAATATTATATTACAGAGTACTATAAACAGTCATATGGAACAATGGGACTGTGGGCCCTGCTCGCAAGATAAAGGGGGTGACAAAGGAGGTATAAGAGCTTGTATAATGTAATAATACTTGCTGCGGGAGCTGCTTACGACCACAGGACCGATCCAACATAAGTCCAACAGCTAAGATATAAAAAGTTATTCTGACTGGAGCTCCAGAATCGCTTTCCTCCAGTGGTATTCCTTTTTGAACAATCGGTTTTGATGTAATAATTGTCACTTCTCCTCCAGTTCAAATTCCTGAATCCTCAGATTAGAATAAACCACCATTCAGACAACCACTGCTGCGTTTTTGTATATATCCTCCTTCGTTCACACTATCTGTTCTAGCGGAAGAAATTCACACGCAGATAGCATAGTACATTCTTGGAACTCAGGATTTATTCAATAAAAATATATTCACATTCATTAAAAGAGCGCATGTAAAATCTCCAAAAGGGACGCCAGCTTCACATTACCGCCCAACCATGGGATATGCCAAACACGGCTTCTACCGGGGCGTTCAGTGTACTTCAGTGTAATAGAGCGATTTATGAAAGAATTGGAGGATGTGGGAAGTACTAAGTAGTAGATAGGATGGGGATCAGACATAATTATGAATAGGGACATAGGATTATGTTGTGTAACATCTATGTTTCTGACTCTATGTACAGGTGTTGTATATTATGTAATTTATTATGTATTTTATTCTGCATAATTGTAAACAATAAATTCTATATAGAACTGCAACTGTATGTGTGTAACATAAATAGCAATTGGGACTGGACACTAGCAATGCCCTGGAAGAAGCCGTGTTCAGCGAAACCCAGGGTCGTGCGGTAATGTTAAGCTGGCGTCCCTTTTGGAGATTTGGAGGGTGCCAAGAATGTACTAAGCTATCTGCATGTAAATTTATTCCAGTGATCCACTAGAACAAATAGTGTGAACGAAGGAGGATATACGAAAAACTCAGTAGTCGTCATCTGAATGGTAGATTGTATAATGGTCCAACCATTATTTATAAGGAACAGTATAAAATAAATTAATAAATAAAAAATTCAGCTGTTTAAACCAGCCATCAGCCGCCATCTTATATACAAGGTCCAAGGTGAAAATGACAGCAGAGAAGCCTGGATCTTGGTATATATCTGGTGTTTCATTATCTGTACGGAACTTCTAGCAGCAATGTTTATGTACTCAAACAAGACGATGATCCCAACTTCTATATAACATTTTATTGGCAGTTTCTTAAAACATGTTGCAGTGTGCCAATAATCAGAAAGCTATTATGCTTAGTTATTTCTAAACTTTCTGGTTTCTGTTCACAGCATGAGTAACAAATGTAGTAAAATGCAATTTGAAAACAATCCATAGTGTAACTTATGTATGGGCTCCCACCAAGGACTGTGGTGGTGGTTACCAGGGTCCTGGAGTCTTTTTCTTCTACAAAAATATCAGTACTATAAATAATACAGTTACAACTCTGGCTCCCACAATGCAATGGTTGCCAGTAACCAGAATTACAGGGAGTTTTTTTCCAGAATGCAAACTTCAATTGCAATAAGTGTGTGGTAGAGCCTGTATAGGCCATTTCCAGCATTCCCTCCCATGGCTGGATTATAGGGAGGGCACCCAGGGTGTGAGTCCCGGGGATTCCACCACTTTAGAGATAGGGAGGACCACACCTGAACTGCAGGTTTAGACTAATAACAGAGCTGATTACAGTTACAGTCCTGTTTGTTATCCTGTGCAGGTGGAGAAATAATTACCCCATGGGTTTGGAGGAGAGATAATTATTGTGTCCAGTAGGTGACAGCATGGTACCGGGATGCTTCCTCCTGCTAGTACTGAGAAGTACTGACAACATGGCAACCCTTGAGGACAAGGAAGGTGAGCAGGGAAATTGCCTACATACTTTCATCTGCCTGGAAATACACAAGGTCTCTGATCACCATCAGGTCAGTGACTGTGGATTATGCTGTTTGTGGGAGTGTGGGCCAGGAATCTAAGCTGCTGTGTGCACATCATACAGGAAGCAGCATACGTCCATAATTAATGGAATAATAAATACCGTCACAACAAAGTACAATTTTTTACAACCCCAATATGTGCTCATCTCCTCTTCCTCCTTCCTGCTCCACATGGCCATGTGCTTTGCCTAGAATCTGGCCTGGGTGAATCACATGGTTTGTAATGCAAAGGTTCAGCTCTATCAAACATGCAGCAACAAAAATGCTGGATAAAACCGTATCAGAAACTGGCCTATTTGGCTGGTTTCTTGCACATGCGGATTGCCTTGGGAATTACCACCAGGTGAATTTTGCAGCATGTGCATATAGAATACTTAAAGGGGTATTCCAGGAATAAGCATAATTCATATAGAAATCGGTCCTTAAAATATAAGCTAATGTGTAATTAGTTGTTATTTAAGATTTTGCTCCCCTTAGCAGAAAATGCTGGTGACATACATTATGATGGAGAATTAAAAATGCTACTGGCCCTTTAATCAGTCCGTTAATTTCCTCAGCGCGGTCCATTGCAGAGCATACACAGGAGAGAAGATGGCCGCTGGTCACATGTCCACATCACAAGTCCTGCACCTGCCTGGGCAGGTCATGTGATCACCACTATGTTTGGCTGTAATCGGTTGGTTGCAGTGCATCTAGTATGGTCAGTGTCATAGTGATGGCAGTTACACATCATTATTATGGTAACAGAGCAGGAAGGTCTTTTACATTATCACTGGGAGCAGAGCATAAGAGGGAGGAGGAGTTACTGAGAACTAAAGGATCATGGAACATGTAGTTTCCAGTTGCGGCCATCTTAGTGATAACTCCACCTACTTTAAAGAGGCCATAAATTTTGTAAATCATAAAATCAAACTATTTAAGCTCCATTTTGTGACTAATGAAATTGAGTATTGTTGTATTCATTTATTTATATCATCATGGGTTTTTGTGTCAGACGTTCATATTCCCGGAATACCCCTTTAATTATATAAATATCTCATGACAAAAATATCAATTAATATTATCTATTATTCCCATAAAGTTTCCATTAACCCCGACATGTAACATATTAGTATGTCTCATGTAGGCTGTGTGTTTATGGAGAGGTTTCACGGGCTGAGCCCGCTCCATACAAGGTGGGTTTGTTGCATAGTGCATATAACTTTTCGATAAAAAGCTAGAAGCACATGGGCGCCGCCCTATTGGCTTAATTCGTCACTTCCTGTGACATCATCAGGCAGCGATGATCTGTCTCCATGACAGCCTTGGGTCTTTTTAAGATCTGAGGCTGTATGATTTCTGGACATTTGTTGCAATGTGCCAGTAGTACAATGTAACGAATGATGAGGAAAATCCCCATATACTGCCATACTGTTGTATGGAAGTATATGGTGGGATCAATCAGGCAACCTAGGGTTATAGTACCCTAAGGGGTTAAATTTTGTATCTTTGTGATCATAACGACCCAAAGAATAAAGAAGACATGTTATTTGGAGTGCACAGTAGAAGCCATATGAACTAAGCCCACAAGAAAAGGCGCAAATGCATTTTTTTCCAGCATTTTCACTGTAATTTTTTTTCCACCTCCCAAAAAACATGGATTATTAAATACCATCAATGCAAAGTGCAATTTGTTACCCAGAAAACAAGCCCTCATGCATCTCTTTATGTGAAAAAACAAAAAAGGCAAAAAGAGGTTCCAGAACTTTGCCAGGCTATTACAGGCCTGTAATTCTAACTTCCATTATGGGGAAAATATTGAAAGGGTTAGTAAAAGACTACATACTGGAAAATGTGACAAAAGTATAATAAGTAACAGCCAGCATGAGTTTACTAAAGATAGAAGTTGTCAGACTACCCTGATCTGCTTCTCGGAAGAGTTGAGCAGATCCCTGGACAGATGAGCTGCTGTAGATATTGGGGCACATTTACTTACCCATCCCTGGCGCGTTCCCCGATGTGCATTGTCCGACCGGAATACACTGTGCTGCGATTCACTAACATTGTGCACCCGATATCCTGCATGTGTCATTTCCCTGATCAGGTCGCCATAGTTCACCATCTTCTTCCCGGTGTATGTAAGTGCAATGGATGCGACACAATTTAAATGTTAAATTCCGTGGATCGTCCGACCTCCCCCCAATTTCTGTTGCATAAAAAACGGCGTTGCTATGCCAAAATCTACGCCTGATGGTTAAAATATGGTCTAGTGGTTTCATAGCAGGAATCATATGCAATTGGATTGAAAACTGGCTGAAGGATTATATCCAGAGAGTTGTGGTCAATAATTCCTACTCAGAATGTTCACCAGTTATAAGTGGTGTATCCCAGGGTTCTGTGCTTGGCCTACTATTATTTAATATATTTATTAATGATATAGAGATAGGAATTAATACCACTGTGTCTATTTTTGCAGATGACACCAAGCTGTGTAGTGTAATACAGTCTATGGAGGATGTTCATAGGCTGCAGGGTGACTTGGACAAACTGAATGTTTGGTTATCCACTTGGCAACTGAGGTTCATTGTGGATAAATGTAAGGCCTTTGGGGGAGTAAATCTAGGAGAGTCCTTTGTTGGGAAGGACCTGGGTGTACAAGTAAATCATAAATTAAATAACAGCATGCAATGTCAATCAGCTGCCTCTAAAGCCAGCAAGATCTTGTCATGTATCAAAAGTGGTGTGGACTCTCGGGATAGGGATGAAATATTACCACTGTACAAGGCATTGGTTCGGCCTCAGCTGGAAAATGCCATCCACGTCTGGGCACCAGACCATAAAAAGGATGCCCTGGAGCTGGAGAGGGTTCAATGAAGAGCCACAAAAATGATAAGGGGTATGGAGGTTCTTAGTAATGAGGAAAGATTAAAATCACTTGATTTATTTAGTCTGGAAACGACTACGATGGGACATGATTAATTTATATAAATATATGAATGTTCCATACAAAAATATGGTGGTAATTTGTTCCAGATTAAATCAGATCTAAAAACAAGGGGGCACTAGCTCTGGAGAAAATAAGGTGTAATCACCAGAAGCGACAGAACTGTCAATCAATGGAATAGCCTGCCTCAAGCGCTGGTAACACCAGGTATAGCAGAGATCTTCAAAAAGGGCCTAGATGCCCTTTTACACCTAAAAACCATTGATGGTTATGTTATATAGAATTGTTTCCCTAAATACCTTCCTCATCCAATCTCTTCCATGGTTGAACTTGATGGACACGTATCTTTTTTCAACCATATAAACTATAATACGTTGTAGATTTTTGAATGTGGGGAGTGAAAAATGAAAACCCAAAATCGAAAAAGGCCTTCAGGGAAAAGGGTTAAAGCACTTCCTATTTACCAATATGCAAAAACTTAAATGCAAAATATATACTTGTTATTTAATTTCAAGAGCATATTTATCTGTGGCTTAGTTACATTTTTTTGCACAAAGTGAAATAAAGAGTATATATTTTACATTTAACTGTGTGCATATATGATGGTGTGCCTTATGATGGTGATGGTGTATACTAGACTGAAGACCGAGTGGAGTCTCCCACAGGAACCACAGTTACTTGTACTGTATAGAAAAAAAAAATAAACATTATGCGGGGCCCCACCAGATTTTCTTCCCCGGGGCCTCCAACCTTAATCCGCCCCTGCTCCTTCCTATATGAAAAGTAGCCCAGTGTTGAACGTGAATATTTGACAACCTCCACCTGTTTGTTTGCTGCAAGTCAGCATAGCAAAGTCAGCGGTGTAGTCAAGAACAAGGCGGAGAATGCCAAATAATTGGGGCCAGAAGTACTGTTGCTTATTAGGGCATGCTCTCATTGCACATTAGCAGAAAGGATTTTTTCACAAATAGAGAAAAATATAGGTGCAAACATACCTTATATACTTGATTATAAGCCGGTCCGAGTATACTGTATATACTGGCGTATAAGACTACTTTTTAACCCCTTAAAATAATGGCTACAGTGGGGGGTCGTCTTATACGCCGGATATACGGGGGCCACACTGTGTGAGGTGTTTTTTTTCCCCGTCAGCGCGCAGAGAGCCGCTTCCTGGGACCGCCGCGCATGTGCGGCAGTCCGCCTCTCACAGTCATTAGAATAGGCTTAGTACGCGCTGACGGGGCGGCGCGCTGTATGCTAATGCAGCCGCCCTGTCACAGCGGTCGGCGTCACAGAGCTGGGGGTCACAGTCGGCACTTACAGAAGCATGTCGGATTTTCATTAATATCGCAGCTTACAGTTATGATCACCAGGCACTTGCTCTCTTGTTTGTTTTGCAAAGTTTTAAGCAGACTTTTTTTCATTTGGGAGAGGGGTAGTCTTATACAGTGAGTATATACCAAATTCTATATTTTTAGGGCAGAAGTTGGGGGTCGTCTTATACGCCCAGTCGTCTTATACGCCGGCATATACGGGTAATCCTAATTTTAACAGTATATATATATTTCCCCAGTATATAGACTGCCAGCTCAAGCCCCCAGTATACAGCCAGCCCTCTGCCCCTAGTATATGTACAGAAGTCCCTGCCCCCAGTATATAGCCTGCAGCCGCTACCCCTAGTATGTAGCCTGCAGCCCCTGCCTCCAGTATATAGCCTGCAGCCCCTGCTCCCCCCAGTATATATCCTGCAGCCCTTTCCCCCCAGTATATAGCCTGTAGCCCTTCCCCGAGGAATGCCCAGCCGATATGAAAAAAAACAAAATATGTACTCACCTTGCATCTTTCCATCGTTGCTCCGGCTTTCCATCCTCAGCAGCTCTCTGACATCATAGCATCTGCCAATGGCGGCTCACACACTAGAATGTCAGCAAGCAACTGATGTCATGACACGAGCCACGGCACCGCATGAAGACACAGTGCCGAAGCATCGATGGAAAGAAGAGGAGCTGCTGGGTAAAGGGGAGTTAAAGGTGAGTACAAATTTTGTTTTCTTTCATAGACTCAAGTATAAGCCGAGTTAGGCTATTTCAGCACATATTTTGAAAAACTAGGCTTATACTCACGTATATATGGTAATTAGATCACCTGACAATACAAGTTGATGGGACTTGTTTATTAAAGTTAACTTTGCAGCAGAATTTGACCTAAAAACCACTACTATAATGTTGTCAGGCAGAATAACCCCTTCCATGCCATGTTTCTTCTATGGCCCAGAGATGTGAATTGGTTGTATAAAGACATGGAGGCTTGATTTTCTGGATGATGCCACCATGCTGGACTATGAATGAAAGACGATCTAAAAGATGTTAATCTTCTAGAAAACATACTGGTAGTGGTTTGTCAGGTCAATTTCTGCTGTGAGGTTGCCTTTAACCATTTTACAGCTGACAGACGCAACAGAGACTGGAATCAAAACCTTCGTCTGCACAGCCATGCAAAAATCATGTAATAAAAAGTAACTTACAAAATCATGCTTTCATGTACACAAGCTATTGAATATTCAAACTGTCTCCCAACAGCAAGGGTTTTCGTGACATGGGAGAAGAGCATGACAAGATGGCTGTCGGGCTGTTTTTTCCTTCTTTGCAGTCAGGATGGTGCCAGCCAAGCTATGAGCTTATCTTGTAAGTCATGTCTGACAGTCTAGTTGTTTTCAGCAATATTCAATCGTGTTGACAGACAGCACGTCAGATCTCCAGCTCAAGGCTTAACATGTCACTGCAGGAAGCTTGACATACTGCCACATAGACCTAAGTAGAAATCCATCTACCAGTGTTTACCAAAAACAATTCAGCAAACACTGATAATTATATGTTTTATAATATCCCTAAAGTAATGAGCATTTACATAAAAACAGCCAACTAATGTCAGCTTCAATCAGCTATGGAGATGCAAGAAGTGTAGAAGGAATCATTGGTTTGTAGGCCTCCTTGCTGTCTGTATTATAAATAGCATATGGTAGCTCTAGGTCTTGTTACAGATATAGATGACCTCTAAGTAGTTAGCTGTGGAACAATTAAATTTTTTCCCAGTCTGTGAGACTTCAACTAAAACATAGATTATGCGCATACATTCTACATTTGAAGAACAAGTACTAATGTTCAAAGACTATAATAATAGTCTTTCACAGGGGCGTAACTTGAGGGGGTGCATAGGGTGCGATCGCAACCGGGCCCAGGAGGCTTAGGGGGCCCATAAGGTGTCACTTTCCAAGATGAGAAGACTAGTACTATAAAACATACATTATAGTAAAGGAGCCTGGCACAAACTTTGCACTGAGGCCCATCAGCTTCAAGTTACACCACTGGTCTTTAAGACACAACTGTTTATGAGAACAGTGTTGAACGCACTCCTCTTTCTAGTGTATATTATATTATATTGAGAGGTCACAGTGTGATTTTTATATACGACGGCACAGTGATCATTTGTAATATGTGCAGGGAGCACAGCATGTTCAGTTGTGTTGTGAAGATCAGTTGTTTTTAGGATCACAGTGTGGGATATATTTGTTATCCAGGGTAAACTATACTCTAACAGAAGGTGGTATATTCAGGGAGGCAATGTGGAGTTATACTCGATGGAGAAGAACCTGTGAATTGATAGATTCCACTTCCGTTTGTCTAATCAGTATTGTAGTCACTAACTGTTTAACTTTAGTGTCATTCATTAGTGTGTGTAATCGAATGTAAATCTGCCTTCTGAATGTGGGTTGATCTTGCCAGCATGGGGAAAGTCATCAGTTAATACTTTTGTTATTATTTTTTATTATGGTGGGTTTGTCTTTTGGTGAATGTTTATAGGTCAGTGTTATATGGTGAAGGATGGGAAAGTGTAACATGTACTTGGATGAAATGGGGACGACAAAATTCTCCTTTAAATTCCCGATGGCAGCACTGAGTTTCCTGCTTAAAAAAGTCTACTTTATTGGGGTGCCTGTGCATGCAAATCTATCACCAGATTTGTACATAATAACACAGATTCACTTACTTGTTGATATGTGCACCAGTGCAGTGCTTTTATTATTTAGATTTATGAAATCTTTCTATTTAGAAAAACGTTTCAAAAATATATGAGGCAGTAGAGTTTTGAGGGAGTCACCAGAGCCACTCAGGTGACTGCAGATGTCCCTCCCCCCCCCGCATTGTGACGTGGCCGTTTCTCTCCAAATCACTATGTGATCCTCATCTTGCATATATCTGCTTCTCAACATGATGTGCCTGCACAGGGACTTCATGAGGAGAAGCTGGGGGCAAGGTCCACAGGAGGAGGGATACAGGCAAGAAGTATTCAACAGGGAAGCTGGAGCCGGGAGAGGCTGAGGCGACTCTCTGGGCATTGTCCATAGCAAGGATGCCCTGGAGCTGGAGAGGGTTCAACGTGGAGCCACAAAAATGATAAGGGGTATGGAGGGTCTTAGTTATGAGGAAATATTAAAACAACTAGATTTATTTAGTCTGGAAAAGAGACGACTACGAGGGGACGTGATTAATTTATATGAATATATGAATGGTCCATACAAAAAATATGGTAGTAAGTTGTTTCAGATTAAATCAAATCAAAAGACAAGGGTGCACTGTCTCTGTCTGGAGAAACCAAGGTTTAATCACTGGAGGCGACAGGGCTTTTTTACTATGAGAACTGTCAATCTGTGGAATAGCCTGCCTCAGGCGCTGGTCACAGCAGGGACAGCGGAGAGCTTCAAGAAGGGACTAGATGTCTTTTTACACCTAAATAACATTGATGGCTATGTTATATAGAATTGTTTTTCCTAAATCCCTTCCTCATGCGACCCCTTCCCTTCCTTGGTTTAACTTGATGAACAAGTTTCTTTTTTCAACCATATAAACTATGATACTATGATACTATGACTCCCTCAAATAACTACCTCATTTACATATTTGTAAATAGTCATTTATTGAACAGAAATATTGCATGTATCCATCACAAGTGAGTGATGCTGGTTTATCATTTGCAAATCTGATCGATTTCCTTTACGAACTTGTTCTTCCGTCTTTTATTTCTATGGGTTTGGATAAACACTTCATAATTAAATAGAGAACCAAGATATCCTCAGCAAAATTTTGTTATTAATGTATTATATATAATCCATATTTGATAGGGTTTCCTGCATGTTACAAATGAAATGTAAATCAGTTTCTTTATATACTAAGTAATTACTGCAACAGATGTTATTATGGATTGAAAATTAACTTAACTTTAACATTTTTTTTCTACTGCTACCAAACATCAAGTTTATTATTAGCTTAACTATTGACAATCTACAACTAGTAATTCCATGTACTAAACATACGTATATATAACTGATGAGACAAAGCAGAGGTCAGTTACTCATGAACAAAGTGTAAAAAAAAGATGTTTTTGGTCAGTAAAAATCTTCAGATTTTGATTCAGTTTTGTAGTCTTTGTGCCATTTGAGTTGTGTCAGATTTTCACGTCTGATTTTCACTGAGCGATTACTGACCACAAAGCAAGGTGGGGCACAATGCGCAGAGAAGGAGGGGGACCTCAGTTTTTTAGGGTAGGAGTATTGAGAACTAGGGGGGGGATAAATAACAGGCTGACTTTATGGTGGACGAAATGCAAAAGGAGCATTATATGTGAGGTGTATTATGAGTGGGGGCCATTAAAAATGGGAGAAACTATCTGGTACTTACAGAAAATAGATAAAAAATGAAGAGAGGCTTTGTAGGTTGCTGTGTTACATATTTGTTGTTTTTACATATGAGTTCATATCTATGCTGGCCAGAGAAAGAGGGCATACTGTATGTGGGCCATTAAAGTGGATATTATACTATGCTATTGTGTGGGACAATGTGCAGTCAATGGGTGTGGCTTTTATCATGTGATAAGATAAAACAGTAAACCATAACTCTCTATGAACCTTTTACCAAGCTAGATAATATCCAGTGATAAAGGGCATCTACAGTATACAGGCTCAATTATATTGGTTCATCAGCTGAAGGTGATCTTATATGATTTAGCAGTTTTTGTAATACTTAACACCTCTATAACTGTTTATCATATATTGCCGATGTTACTGCATTTATTAACTTTGATATTTGTTTATCATCTTCTATCCAAGTTCTCTTGCAATATCTCATGATTGTTATGCAGGTATTATCAATGCTATTATACTTTGATTTATTGGTGGTTTATTTATTATCTGTGGTTTATTTTCTTCAAACCTATAATACCTTAAAATACCTTTTCACTGTTTCTTCTTCTCTATCTATATTATTTGCCTATATTTAGTAATTGTGATAGGGGCTAACTTGCTGATCGGTGGGGGTCTTCCCTGAAAGTATTTTTAATTTCTAAGTTATGAAGCTTTATTCTGCTTAAAGATTAGTCCAACATTGATATTACCTATTGCACATTGCCATATATAATTGAAATATCAACTTTAGAATAAACCAATACCTATCTCTGACGTCATCCAAGCCATTTGG
Source organism: Engystomops pustulosus (assembly GCA_019512145.1). Lineage (NCBI taxonomy): Eukaryota > Metazoa > Chordata > Amphibia > Anura > Leptodactylidae > Engystomops > Engystomops pustulosus. The sequence goes on from WNYA01001556.1 coordinate 30,867, forward strand.
ATACTGCAGTCTTCTACGTGTTGGACTTCATATTATATAACCCATTCATTGGAACAGAGGTTGATACAATAAATTACGAGGTGCTTGTAATATATCTTTAAACAACGTGTCAGCATATTGCTGAAATAAAATATACTGTATATTAAGTAAATGTACCCTCTTCCTGCTGTATGTAGCTCTGCTCAGACACCACTAGAGGGAGTGTGCAGCCCCACACCACAGCTGCAGTGAGAGGAGCTTCATCTGTGCTAGGTGTAAATCACTCTGCACTGCCTTTGTGCTCTGTAATCTTCTTTCAATCTGAGCGTTTATGAATATAATTTTTGTTTTACCTACTAAAACATCCATGAGAATTATCTGAAAATATATGAATGATATTATAATTTTAGTAGACCAAAATATAATACAAGCACAGGTAATATTTTATTGTGATAAATCAGAATAATTTTCGATGTTTTGGCCCAATTGGGCCTTTGTCAAACACAGACCGTATTTTGGAGGTGCAACAGTTACAAGCAGTAGGGAGATATGTGCACATGTAGATGTCCACTTGAAATTGATGTACCTCCAAAATACGGTCTAACAAAGGTCCTATTTGGCCGAAATGTTACATATTAGTCTGCCATATTTATCACAATAAAATTCACAATAAAATATTACCCTTATTGCAAATTAGTGCTTGGATTATATTTTGGTCTACTACAATTCGGGTGAGTACCCTAATCCAATAGCATCCACAATTTCTCGATGTGTGGACACACACAATCTGAAATTGATATATTTTTGTTTAAAAAAAGGCTTAAAGATTCATTTTGTTTTTAGTTTGTCCCCTATAGAAAGTATGATTGGAAACTGTGTGGTGAACCAAGAATAGAGAAACACTAAAGAACTAAAAAAACACTTAAGAACAATATGGAAAGCAATTCAGTGCACACACTCAAGTAAAACAGGTGACATTTCCATTCTGATTGACTGAATCTTTCAGGAATTAGTACAGCCCTGTCTGTTGCATTGTCTGCAGAATGTGGTTTCAAGTGCCAGTGACAAAGGAGAGGCCATTGTATGTTGAAAATATTGCATCATAAGGCAATTATATCTTGAGGGATCATTGTATTTCCAATAAACCAAGTATATGCTTCAACACTTCCATTATATACCTCTATCAGCAAATTTACTCGTGAAAAGCATGTTCTTATGGGAAAATATGCTATTTTTAGTGGACACCATGTTGTGCCACACCCACTAGCATAGGGACCCATTAAAGGGGTATTCCCACAAAGACAAGTGCTCTTCATAACAAAATAACACATTCTCTAATAGACTGTTATTAACAAAAATACAGCATTTCACAGATATATGTCTCTGACCTGTCTCTATCAGTGCTGTTATACACAATTTCAGTTTCCCCTAGACACGACCCAGTAACTTCTGACTTAGGGTCGGGTGGCGGTCATCTTGGATTTTTGTGTGAGATTGTGCAGATGAGATTCCTCTCTCTGTCTCTCTCTACTGTGTGGCTGTAGCCACGGCCCCTGCACGGAGCTCCGATAAACTCACAGATTGCTCACCATGTACTGGCAGGATGTAGAGATAGAGAGAGGCTGCAAACTACAATCTACAAAGAGATAAGTGATCCAGGGGAAGGGAGAGGCAGCCACATGTCAGTGAGATGTTGCAGGCTTGTGTGTGTAATAGGCATCTAATGTATCTCATGATCTGTGAGATATATCAGAGCTGTGTGTGCATAGGCATCTCATCATCTCTGATCTGTCTCATTTATCTGTCTATGTGCCAGTGTCAGAAGTCAGAAGTCAGATGCAAGTGTATTTACACCTGTACCCGATAATATAACCACACTGTCACACCACAGAACAGTAATGTGTTTGTTTATAGAGGCCCCACCCACACCCTGGGATTTTACACTGAGCAGCATAGAGACTGATAGGACCTAAAACAGCAATAACACTGAGTAAATTGCAAAGTAAGGGGTTAAAATAATCTTTATTGTGTTAACATCACTAGGGGATTGATATGTGAGAATTTTCTTTCATGGGAAAACCCCTTTAAATGAGGTCACCGTGAAGAGGTTAGTAGTCTTTATTAATGTAGCCTAGTGGCAATAGATGATTGTATGATATGTCTGGCTATAGGCATATACAAAAATATATATGATATATAGGAAAACAACCCATATGGTTTATTACTAACAGAGTTATTCTAGAAAGTGCCCAATACTTGTTACCCTCTGAGGATTATAATCCTAAACAGCCACTACAGCTTGAAATGTTCGGATTTGCGTTTTTCCGTACCTTAAGAGTTACATTTATTGACAGCACAAGGCGGAGATTTACTTGTTTAAGTTGTGACATAAATGGCCTGCGGGAAAAAAAACATTGTTTCTATCTCAAGGAATAATATCTTGCAAATTACCATACAAGCCTAAGGCATATTGAACTGAAAAGTGCCATTTCATCCACTTGACGCTCAGCATGATTATTTTTCCTCAGAAAGCATCCTGAATGCTTAGTTTTATTTTACACAAACTGGGTTACATGATTTCATTTACGTGACAGCCAAAAGGCGTGAAATGTTATGAAAAAATTTAAATGGACAAAAGTTGTTAGATTCCATTTCTATTACTGCCAAATCACTGTTGGCTATTGTGTTAAAATGAAAATTTACATTTTTTTTAAGCAGATGTATAAACAGATCACTAGCTTTCACTAATGGTGAACAGCATGTGTCTCTATTTAAAAGTTTTGTTATAAACCTTTTTTTAGCCTTAACTTTTTTGTCCCACTGAACAGCAACATTTAGATGGATCCATTTTTCTTTACAATGTGAATCTGTAGCAAATGGTAATTTTTTTTGATAAGTCAATTGACAGCAGAGCAAAAGGTTTTGAGGGGATTAAATTATTTGTCTAAAAATACAGTGTATACTTAAAGTAGACATCCTCACACTGCATCAGCTCTGTAAGGCCTCTTTCACACTTGCAGAACATGTCAGAGTCTGATCAGGGTGCAATCAGGGTTTTGTCAGTGAAAAACTCACATTTTCCATCAGAGATCAATAAGTCTTTAGTCAGTTTGTTCAGCGTCTCAGCTTTTCACGTATGTTTTTTTTTGTGTTTCCGATGCATTTTCAATGCGTTTTTAACACGCATGAAAAAGACACAGGACTGTGGTCTATTTTTTCAATGGCAATTGAAAAACGCATAGCACTTGCATTACACTTGCATGTATCTCAGAGTGTGTTTTTGGAAAAAAAAAGCAAGTCTGAAAAAAAAATTGATTACAACGGGTCAGAGTACATTGCAAGTTCTGTGCATCAAAAGCATGCGCAGAACACACGGTGAAAAACGCAGGTGTGAAAAAGGCCTAAATGTCAGATGATCCCTTTTTTGCATTATTAGACCATCTAAAATTTATCTTTGAACATCTATTGAATTTTTGGCATAATATGTTAAAAATCAGGCCACATCCATTTTTGCGAATCCACCAAATCTTTCCAGTGAAGGTACAAGGCATGGTAGGTATGTTTCTGGTCAAAATTATGCTAAGATCACAGCCCAGTTGGCCCCATTCCCAGCACCATATCCTTGGAATCTGTCCACTCCACTTCCTTGTCCCCCGTGCCATGTATGTGCTCACTGGCCTTGCCCCTGGCGCCATCTGTTCCATCTCATGCCTGCTCTGCAGATCCATCAGAGGAAAATATGACACCTCACACAGCTCCGCACACCAAAGTATGAAAAAGTTATTAGCGACTGAAGATGGAGATTTTTTTTTTCATATACATTCATTTAATTGTTGAAAATGTATTAAAACACAATAAAACCTATATAAATTTGGTATCACCGTTGCGGTTTTTTTTGTTAATTTCACTCCATTTTAATTTTTTCCAGCTTCCCAGTACATAATAAATAACATCACTGAGAAATAAAATTTGTTAAGATAAAATAAGCCCTCACACTACTCTGTACATGGAAAAATGAAAAAGTTTGGGATTTTTAAAGGTGAAGAGCAAAACATGAACGCAAAAAATGTTGCATCCTTAAGGGGTTAATATATTTGGTTGATAAATATATATGATGAAATAACTACTTATGTAGTCTGTGAATTATTTTAAGCTGGTTTTGTGAAGTGTAGTGATTGTAGTGATATCATTATTCTATTCTATTGCATTGTAAATAGTAGTATATGATTTGTTCTTTATTGATGGTTAATGCCTAGTACTTTGTTAGGACACTTAGTGAAAACCCTGATTGTAATGGCCACACATTCTTCACATTGCTTACAGCCATGAAATACCAAGAGTTGAAATTGCACTGTCCCCTTTATGTGACCTTCTCTCTGTTTTCGTATGCTCAATAAAGACGCTTGTGAAAGCAGCTCCTACACCATGTACATACCAAAGGATATTGTTTGCGCAAAATATACATACTCCCACAAGTTGAGAGTTAAACCATGATGGATACTCTGCTTCGCTCTGACATGATATAAACTGCATATACTGCTAATAACACGGAGGTAGAAATTAAAAAAAACTTTTTCGACCCTAAACGAACACTGAAGTAGTTTTATTCACGAAAGACATTAATGTTATTTTTCAAACAAGTACAGGCTTCTCTAAGCAATAAGAAATCATTTTTGGTAGCCTAAAAATTGGGTGAACATTGGGTGGACAGTAGTTCTAAGTGGACCCATACAGCAAAAGTTGTGGTTGGTACTGAACTTTGCGAGTTTGGATCCCCTGGACCACAAACTTCAAAACAAGTTCGAGTCCGGGTCTGGATTCAGCTCTGGCGTTGAATTACGGGTGTTAACTGTTGAAATCCCGCTAGCAAAATCACCAGCAGCGTGTGAATGGCTGCACCATTTTGGTGAGGATCATCACTCCTCCATGATGCCATCAACAGAAACGATCCTCCCCAAAAAGGCAGTGTGTTAGTGCCAGCCAGAGCCATTTAAATGCGGCTGGTCATTTAAACAGTTAACACCTCCTGGCGACCAATTGCAGGTCTTACCGGTCGGGTCCGGGTTTGATAACCGAATCCAGACCTGAACAGATTTTTTTAATTCTTACAGCGGGTCTTTGCTATGGGATGCTGTGTGCTGACAATGTGCTTAGATTATCAGGGAACAGGTTTATATTCACTTTCATTTAGCTTCTGAACATTCTACTATTATCTGACACAAAGAAAAAGAGAGAAGAGACAGATCAGAGTTATGGGAATCATAAAAAACACAATGGGGCTTATTTACTAAGGGTCTGTGGATCACACTTTCGTTGGTTTTTACAAATTTTCTGTATTTGCGCCGCTGTGACAGATATTTAACAGGGGATTTGCCGCACTCAATCGTATTGTGGCGCAGCTGCGCTGGCTTTCATGCGACAGAAAGCGGGGGCCGTGACGTCGGACTATCTGACAGATTCGGACTGAGCGCAGACCTGAGCAAGGAAGCGACACATGCAGGATATCTGATCTGTCTCATTTATCTGTCTATGTGCCAGTGTCAGAAGTCAGATGCAAGTGTATTTACACCTGTACCCGATAATATAACCACACTGTCACACCACAGAATAGTAATGTGTTTGTTTATAGAGGCCCCGCCCACACCCTGGGATTTTACACTGAGCAGCATAGAGACTGATAGAACCTAAAACAGCAATAATACTGAGTAAATTGCAAAGTAAGGGGTTAAAATAATCTTTATTGTGCTAACATCACTAAGGGATTGATATGTGAGAATTTTCTTTCATGGGAAAACCCCTTTAAATGAGGTCATCGTGAAGAGGTTAGTGGTCTTTATTAATGTAGCCTAGTGGCAATAGATGATTGTATGATATGTCTGGCTATAGGCATATACAAAAATAAATATGATATATAGGAAAACAACCCATATGGTTTATTACTAACAGAGTTATTCTAGAAAGTGCCCAATACTCGTTACCCTCTGAGGATTATAATCCTAAACAGCCACTACAGCTTGAAATGTTCGGATTTGCGTTTTTCTGTACCTTTAGGCCCCTTCTACACTGGCGTTTTTCACGCGCGAGTTCTGCGCGTGCATCACTTATACACAGCAGCTGGCGGATGGTGCAGCAATTGATTATTCTGTCTTCAAGCACAACATCATCCTGTGAAGCAGTACATAACTAATGTGCTAGGTAAAGCACTGAGCCAGCCACATAAGTGACAGAGCTTCATTATCATAATGTTATAATTGTTTTATCAGCAAAACTATTCAGAACAGGGGTTACACAAGATATGATCCTGCATTCAGTGGCGTACCTTGAAGCGGATGGGCCCTAGTGTAAAGTCTGTGCCAGGATCCCAAATATAATGCATGGTTTATAGTAATATTCTTCTTATACAGGAAAGTGACACCTTATGGGTCCCCTAAACCTCTTTGGCCCGGTTGCAACCGCACCCTCTGCACCCCCTCAAGTTACGCCCTTGCCTGCATCAGTGTAGCTACAGCATTCTTAAGGTATGTTTGATTCATAATGCATTAAATGGTAGGTTTCCTTTAAATGTATGTACACTAAATATTTTTCACCTAGCCTTAAGTGTCTCACTGCTATTGGAGATAAAGGAAGCATACTGCCTCGTTTCTGTCTCTTATTAAAACATTTACTAGAGAACTGGTCTCCCCAATGGTTAAAGGTTATTGCTTCATGTACTATGCCCTTTGCAGTATGCATTTCATATATATTAGGAGTGTACTATATATCGCACTACAACTACATACGTTTTTTCAGATATGTGTTTTTCTACTAAATAGAAATTATTATGTAAATTGACCGAACTTGAAAAACAAATAAGGCAAAATATGCCACATGAATAATGGTGACTTAATAGTGTAATTCCATACTTTATGTAACAGGCAATTAGAGTAGAGAGAAGTCTTTACGCTCAGGCTAGTATATTTTCAGAGTTAAGCTTAGCAATGCAGTTTATGTAAATGTATTGAGCTTTGTTACAAACTCAAAGGAATAAAGTTACTATGGAAACTTAGCTTTAATTAACAAATGTGAAACAAATACCAGGAAAACGACTGAATTAGACAACCACAAGAGAATCTTTGTTTTTTGCATCACTTCAAACAATTTTCATTTCCAATGAACAAAATAAAAACTGTCCACATTACTAAGAGTTCTGCTAACTATTGGCTAGCACACAGCCACAGGTGATATCCATTTTCATACATATATTTAAATATTTCACCTAATCAGGAAGTCAGAAGGCTTTAAGGGAATCTATCACATCCCTAAGCATGCCATCTGGTGGCAGCATTTTGCAGAGAAATGCACTGTGATAACCTGCATATTATTATTTCTTTCGACTATGCCATTTTCAAAATATTACCAGTTTAGTGTTCTTGCACACGCACGGAAGGGGTAACATAATCACAGTCCCCATAGACGTATATGGCACCTGGTCACAGTGAGGTGAGCACATGCTGTCTCACCGCACCTTGACCAAGCATGGAAAAATATAGGACATTGTCATGGAGAGACGCTGTTCCTCGTCACTTGACTTGGGGTTCAACTTCACGAGGTTAATTTATGTAACTTACTCAATCTTGCACTCATCTTTCACTCAGGTCGAAAATTGAGCATAAATCATCACTCAGGTCGAAAATTGAGCATAAATCATAATCCAATTATGAATATCTGCTGCCACCACTTGAATTTAAAACTGGGATCAATAAGTATCCGACTCTACATAAACTGTGCTAACAGCTTCAGAGGGATTAATTGCATCGTAGCTGACCAATTTGTATTTAGTTTAATATTTTCATCACAGACATGCAGGGTTGGTGCTATGGGTAGGCAAAGTGGGCAATTGCCCGGAAAGAATCTCTTCTTTCAAATGGATCTTGAATTTTTTTATTGCCCGGAAAGAATCTCTTCTTTCAAATGGATCTTGAATTTTTTTCTAGGTGCCATGGATCCAGTGATATTCAGGTTTAAAGTGAGATTATCAGGTGCCATTTTTATATATGAAAATCACTCCCGATGGGAGTTTAACAGTTAATATCTCTGTTTTCCTGACACTAAGAAACACAAATTTAGATTAATATAAAATAGGAGACTTTCTTCTTTCATAGGAAAAAAGAAGTGAGATTCTATGTGTCACAGAACCAGAGATACAGCCCCCTGAAATGTAACCCCCATCCGGTTTCTTAGACATCAGGCTGCAGGTAGAATTTGATGGACACAGGAGCTGCTGCACCTCACAGATAATGGAAATATTCACTTTATTTGTTACTACATTTTGAGAAGGGATTCATATTTTTTTAACAAAAATAGTTTGGTGTCCCTTGTGGATGTAACATTCCCTTTGCTGCATATTTTGGGGGCTGTATGATCTCCTCACATCTTACTGTTTTAGGAAAGTATGTTTTCTTTATATAAGTATCTGGATTTGTACATATTTTAGAGGAAATTTTGAATGTTAATTGCCAAATGCATAGTCAGGTTGTCTGCTTTCAAAATTCTATAGGTTTTATGGTGCATTTACTTTTTATTCTGTTTTATTGATATATTTTGCAGGTCGTGACTGTCTTAAAATTTGTACAGTGTTAGTGATATTATGTGGATTTATTTATGTGAACATATCAATATGGGACATTTGTGAACTCTACACTTGTCCATCGATAACATTTAGGAGATGTGAAGGTAAATATTTTCTGTTTGGAGCACATTTTTTGCCATCATAGTCAAATTTTCAGTATTTTTTATAAAATGTTTCAGTTTGAATCAAAATTGCATGAAGTCGCCTATGTCTATAAACTCTTTAATGCAATTTTGAAAGTGGGGCAAGTGTCTGCTTTCAGAAAATATGTGGTTTGTTGGGTTTATTTTAATTGTTTTTGCTGTAATTTCGATTTTATTTTTAAATGTCAAAATTGTAGAAATTGCTTAAAAATTGGTCAATAACACGACAAAATATCCAGAAATGCTTGGCGGTGAAAGGGTGCACCTCACAGATAATGGAAATATTCACTTTATTTGTTACTACATTTTGAGAAGGGATTCATATTTTTTTAACAAAAATAGTTTGGTGTCCCTTGTGGATGTAACATTCCCTTTGCTGCATATTTTGGGGGCTGTATGATCTCCTCACATCTTACTGTTTTAGGAAAGTATGTTTTCTTTATATAAGTATCTGGATTTGTACATATTTTAGAGGAAATTTTGAATGTTAATTGCCAACTGCATAGTCAGGTTGTCTGCTTTCAAAATTCTATAGGTTTTATGGTACATTTACTTTTTATTCTGTTTTATTGATATATTTTGCAGGTCGTGACTGTCTTAAAATTTGTACAGTTTTAGTGATATTGTGGATTTATTTATGTGAACATATCAATATGGGACATTGGTGAACTCTACACTTGTCCATCGATAAACTTTAGGAGATGTGAAGGTAAATATTTTCTGTTTGGAGCACATTTTTTGCCATCATAGTCAAATTTTAAGTATTTTTTATAAAATGTTTCAGTTTGAATCAAAATTGCATGAAGGCGCCTATGTCTATAAACTCTTTAATGCAATTTTGAAAGTGGGGCAAGTGTCTGCTTTCAGAAAATATGTGGTTTGTTGGGTTTATTTTAATTGTTTTTGCTGTAATTTCGATTTTATTTTTAAAAGTCAAAATTGTAGAAATTGCTTAAAAATTGGTCAATAACACGACAAAATATCCAGAAATGCTTGGCGGTGAAAGGGTTAACACCCCTTGGTTTAACCGGTTCGCGACCGCCCGCCGTGTATTCACGGCGGCGGTCGCGTTCCGATGCATGGAGAGGGCTCGCGGGCCGAGCCCTCTCCATAGCCGGTAAGTCTCTGCTGCATATTGCAGCAAAGGCTTACCGGTAACACCCGCGATCGGTGCTGGCACCGATCGCGGGTGTTTTCTTGCTGATCGCATGGGCGCCGCCATCTTTACGAGGATCGCCGCTCCCCGTGACGTCATCGGGGAGCTGCGATCCGTCGCCATGGTAGCTTCGGGTCTCATGAAGACCCGAAGCTACTTCAGGTTAACCCATTCATTACAATGTGCTAACAGCACATTGTAATGTATGAGGAGTAAAATCCCCATATACTGCCATACTGTAGTATGGCAGTATATGGTAGGATCGACCAGACAACCTAGGGTTAAAGTACCCTAGGGAGTCTGAAAAATAGTAAAAATAAAAAAATATATATAATAAAAAAACCTAAAAATTCAAATCACCCCCCTTTCCCTAGGACTGATATTATAATAAACAGTAAAATCATAACAACTTAGTATCGCCCGTTCCGAAATGCCTGATCTATCAAAATATAATAACGGTTTTTCACTGCGTTTAACCCCGTAACGGAAAATTGCGTCCAAAGTCTTGGCACTTTTTTGCCATTAAAAAAAAAAATTAAATTCTATAAAAAGTGATCAAAAGGTCGTACAGTCCTAAAAATAATATCATTGAAAACATCATCAAAAGTCGCAAAAGATGACACCACCCTCAACTCCATACACCAAAGTATGAAAAAGTTATAAGCAAAATAAAAAAAAAATTTTTGTTCATGAGGTTTTAATTTTTGTAAATGTATGAAAACATTATAAAACCTATACAAATTTGGTATCCCTGTAATCGTACTGACCCAAAGAATAAATTAGATGCGTTATTTGTGGCGTGAAGTGAAAGCCGTAATATCCAAGCCCACAAGAATACGACACAAATGCGTTTTTTCACCATTTTCACTGCATTTGGAAAATTTTTCCCCCGCCCCACAGTACATGGCATGGAATATTTAATACAATCACTATGAAGTGCAATTTACGCAAAAAAACGAGCTGTCACATAGCTTTTTACGTGTAAAAATAAAAAAGTTATAGATTTTTGAAGGTGGGGAGTGAAAAATGGAAATGAAAAAACTGGAAAGGGCCTGGTCCTTAACCGGTTAATTCCCAGGTGAAGATGCTTATCATTTATCTCCTGTCTATATATCTGTCTAGTTATTTATCTCCTATAATCTAACCATTTATATAGTTCACATTTTCTCTATTTATTAATTAATCTTCTATTTCTCTTCTACTGTATTTATCTCTGTAATAAATCTACTGTATATATATATGCATCTAGAAATCTCTATCATATTTCATATTTATCTTCTATCATAATAATTAAAATGATGTATTTATATAGTGCACACAGATTACACAGTGCTGCACAGAGCTGCCAGATCAGTCCCTGTCCCCCATGGGGTTCACAATCTATTCACACAAAACCTATAAATACTAATGGACCATTTACATATACATAAACATGCGCAATGCAATGCAAGGAGGACACAAATATTGAAAAGATGCTCAAAAGTCAGACAACACCAATAGAAAAAGGAGATGAGCATAAATTGTAATAAAAATGACTTCAATAAATTTTTGCATTTTTATTACAATTTATGCTAGTATGGTAAACAAAACTGAATATCGCGAGCTATATAGGAGTCTATATAGGGATGATTGATGGGCCCAGCACGGTGGTTGGCAGTGTGTTAGTACAATACAGTCTTGCAGACTGTGTCACCATCTGCAAAGAGTTTGTTGTTCTTCAGTGTTTGCGGGGGTTTTCCATCCGGGTCCTCATGGTTCCTCCACACTCCAAGACATACTTGGTGGCTGAATAGATGTGACACCCATCTGCAGCTCTGTGCAGCACTGAGTATGTGTTCACTATATAAATAAATAATTTAATTTATTATGATAGAAGATAAATATGAATATGATAGAGATTTCTAGAGCATATATAGATAACAGTAGATTTATTACAGAGATAAATACAGTAGAAGAGAAATAGAAGATTAATTAAAAATAGAGAAAATGTGAAACTATATAAATGGGTAGATATAGGAGAGAAAGTAACTAAGACAGCATTATAGAGGAGGAGATAAATGATAAGCATCTTCACTGGGAAATTAACCGGTTAAGGACCAGCCCTTCCCGTTTTTTCATTTCCATTTCACTCCCCACCTCACAAAATCTTTAACTTTTTTATTTTGTACACATATAAAAGCTATGTGACGGCTCTTTTTTGCGTAACAAATTGCAATTCATAGTGATTGTATTAAATTTCCATGCCAGTGTATGGGAACGAGGAGAAAAAATTCCAAATTTGAGTGAAAATGGTGAAAAAACGCATTTGTGTGTATTGCTTGGGGCTTGGATATTACGGCTTTCACTTCACGCCACAAATGACGAATCTAATTTATTCTTGGGTAGTACGATTACAGGGATACCAATGTATAGGTTTTTAATGTTTTTCTACATTCCAAAAAATTAAAAACCTCATGAACAAATTTTTTTTTTTTATTTTGCCGCTTTTGTGCTTATAAACTTTTTCATACTTTTGGGTATGGAATTAAGGGTGGGTGTCATCTTTTGCGACTTTTATGATTGTTTTCAATGATAATATTTTTACGGACTGACGACCTTTTGATCACTTTTTATAGAATTTTAATTTTTTTTTAAATGGCAAAAGTGCCAGTTTTGATTGGACACCAATTTTCCGTTACGGGTTAAACGCAGTGAAAAACCGTTTTATATTTTGATAGTCAGGCATTTCTGGAACGAGGCGATACCTAAGTTGTTATGATTTTTACTGTTTTTATATCTATATCAGTCAACTAGGGAAAGGGGGGTGATTTGAATTTTTAGGTTTTTTTATTATAATTTTATTTTTTTTACTTTTTTATTTTTCTTTTATCTATTTTTCAGTCCCTAGGGTACTTAAGTATGCAAGTTTATGGGGGATTTCTCCTCATATAACATATACAAGGCTGCTGAGTAGACAATTGTAATGATACGGGGTAACCCGAATTAGCTTCGGGTCTTCGTGAGACCCGAAAGCTACCAATGGAACGGATCGCCGCTCCCCGATGACGTCACGGGGAGCGGCGATCTCGGAAGATGGCGGCAGCTTGCGGCGGCGTTTCTGAAAGAAAACACCCGCGATGCGGTGCAGCGCAGCGATCGCCACGGGGGTGTTACGGTAAGCCTTTTGCTGCAATATGCAGCAGAGACTTACCGGCTATGGAGAGGGATCGGCCCGGAGCCCTCTCATGCATCGGAACGCGACCGCCGCCGCGAATAACACGGCGGGCTGGCCGCGAACCGGTTAAACCAAGGGGTGTTCCTTCACCGCCAAGCAATTGGATTTTTGTCGTGTATTGACCAAATTTTTAAGCAATTTCTACAATTTTGACCATTTAAAATAAAATCGAAATTACAGCAAAAACAATTAAAATAACCAACAAACCACATATTTTCGAAAGCAGAACCTGCCCCACTTCAAAATGCAAAAGAGTTTATGACATAGGCGACTTCATGCATTTTGATTCAAACTGAAACATTTTATAAAAAATACTGAAAATTTGACGATGGCAAAAAAATGTGTCAAACAGGAAATATATTACTCTCACATCTCCTAATTACGATGGACAAGTTGTGCAGTCACACAATGTCCCTATTGATATGTTCCATAAATAAAGCTAGCATAAATCACTAATCACTTGTACAATTTGTTAGACAGATCCGACCTGCAAAAGATAAGTTAAAACGAAGTAAAAAGATAAGAACCATAAAACATAAGAATTTTGAAAGCAGACAATCTGAATATGCATTTGGGTCAATTAACATTCAGAACACTGCCTCTAAAATATGTACCAAAATCCCAGATACTTTATATAAAGAAAACATACTTTCCTAAAACAGTAAGATGTGAGGGATCATACCAGCCCCCAAACTAGAATACGCAGCACAAGGGGAATGTTACTCCACAAGGGCACACAAAGCTATTGTTTGTTCAACAAAATATGAATCCCTATCTCCAAAAGTAGTAACAATAAAGTGAATATGTCCATTTCGATGGAGGTGCAAGTCAGCTCCTGTGTCCATCAATTTACTGGCAGGCTGATGTCTAAGGAAACGTATATATTTAAGGTTTCGTGCCCTCCTCGACGAATTGTTGGACTCACATCGATGTTAGGACTCTAGTTGGGTTCAGTTAGGAGTAACTCCAATTTCTGCCCAGTATGCGGTATAGTCCTGCCATGGTTATTCATATGTGGTGATGAGTCTTGTTTTCCTTCTCCGGTACTCGATATTTGGTTTGAGGATATCCTCTGTTGGCGTTTTAGCTTGCATATAGCTCTAGAGATTACTTCTTAGGGTAGCCTCTCGCTTTTAGTCTCGTTGACGTTCTAACGCGTTTTTCTGAATTCCTTGTCGTCACTGCCATTCCTTCGTATCCCTCATGAATTGCCCCACTGGATACCATTTTTTGGGTGTGTTGGATGAAAGCTTGTAAATGCAGTAAGTTATGGTGGCTGTCTTTCCTGAAGAGTGTGTTGTAATGCTCGAATCTTGAATTGTCAATTTGAGATCAAGAGAAGAATTTTTTCAGAAATCTGGGAAACCAAGTAGATATTGTATGGGTTATCGTAAAGTTCCGTCACAAAATCTAGGCATTCTTGGTGTGTGCCCTGCCAAAACACACAAATGTCGTCAATAAAACGGTACCAGTGTAGTACCTTTGTCGAAAGGACCGCGATGGGAACACCCTGGTCTCCTCCCACCAACCAAAAAGAGGTTGGCATAGGAAGGAGCCACAGCGGTGCCCCATCGCGGTCCCCGAGACCCGGTGTAAAATGTCCTGTCAAAGTAAAATAGTTGTGCCTAACACGAAGTCCAAAAGCTCCAGTAAAAAGAGTCAGTCCCCTATCTGAGTTGTCTGCTGTCAAGAAATAAGTGTGGTTTGCCCCCACACCAACATCATGCGAGTGTTGGTTGTAGAGGGACTACATCCATGTTACGATCAGCGTACCTGTGGGAATCTGATGTTATTCAAACGTTCCATAAGGTGCAGGAGCACGATGGTACGAATCCAATTTGAGCACGAAGGCTGCAAAAAATGGTCCAAGTAAGTACATGCTTTCTCACTTAGGCTACCAGTGCCTGCCACTATTGGTCTTCCAGGTGGGACTCAAGGATTATGTACCTTAGGGAAGGATAGAAAGTCGATTAAGGGATCCAGAAAGGTATTTTGCCTCCTGCTTAGAAATTTGTTTTGCATGAGGGCGCGTCAATCAATCGATCCAATTTTCTTTTGAAATTTCAGTGGGATCTGAGGGTAAGACGAGTAGAAGCATTGATGCCTAACTGCCTTTAGCCTCTGCCAAATACATATGTGCGGCAAAGGACATTGTTACCTACCTGTTGTCCGCCTCTTTAATAAGGAAGGACTGGTTTTTTGTAGCTTTTTATTGCCTGTTGTTCTTGTTGTGAGGTTGCTGTTTTTGCAACCCGTCTAATGGTAACGCCAAAATGTCCCTATAGGTGCTCCGAAAGAAGACATTGATGGCTGCGCATAAGGTAAATGATGGTGTAGGGAATCTGTTTGTCTTACCTGTTTGTCTACCGTGGTTCAGACGTATTCAGCTTCACGGTTTGGACAGAATAAAAGGGGGTGACTGGAACCTTTCTTAGCCCTAAAACATCCCCTTTAACTGTCCCTGCTAACAAGCGCATGCCCCCTGTAAGCGCCATATTCCCTGACGTGCTTCGTCCCTCCTCAGACGTATTCAGCTTCACGGTTTGGGCAGAATAAAAGGGGGTGACTGGAACCTTTCTTAGCCCTAAAACATCCCCTTTAACTGTCCCTGCTAACAAGCGCATGCCCCCTGTAAGCGCCACATTCCCTGACGCGTTTCGTCCCTCCTCAGATGGATTAAATCTAGCTGCTTCAATACTTGATGGCATGCAAAAAATATATATTCAGGAGCTTGCTGTAAGCCTGGCTCCTGCCATCAAGTATTGAAGTAGCTAGATTTAATCCCTCTGAGGAGTCAAAGGACGAAACGCGTCAGGAAATGTGGCGCTTACAGGGGGCATGCGCTTGTTAGCAGGGACAGCTGTGGACTTCCCTTGTAAGGGCGGTAGTTAAAGGGAACCTACCACCCCGATTCTACCTATAAAGGTAGAAGGGGTGGTAGGTGGATGGATGGGACGTGAAAATAGCCCTTTTTTGGGCTACTCCTCACATACCCGGGTGTCTTTTAGAAAACTTTATTGCATGTATATGCTAATTTTTTTATGCGGCTACTGGGGCATGGAGTAGCCGGACATGAGGCTTATAGTCGCGGCTACTCCACACCTCAGTAGCCACGTTACTCCGCCTACCAGGTAATTTTCGGCGCGCAGCTCCTGGTAGCTGCGCGCCCTCGTCCGAGTATATACCATAAAACAATATTCTCAAATTTCAATATCCTAGTGATGTTTGTGAACGGGGATTCTCTAAGCAGACTCTACATGATCCCTGTGTGCTGTGTGCTGACAACGTGCTTAGATTATCATGGTCCAGGTTTATATACACTTTCATTTAGAAAGATGAGAGATGATGAGATCCATAAGATGCATATAACACACAATTACATTCTCAGCTCTGCTATCTAAGCCATAACATACACTGTTGTGCCGCCCTCTCCCTCCTTTGTATAAAGAGTGTAGCTTGTAGCTTTACTCTAATCATGCTTCTGTTTGCTGGCAGGAAGTCTCTGTGTGTGAGCTCATCGTGGAATGGTGGGTGCAGGATGCAGAGAGGACCTCAGTGCCGCATCAGACAGGAGAACAATACGTCTACTATTTTTGTTATTAACAGTGAATTAGAGAATGTGTTATTTTGTTATCTAAAGTGTATTTAAGAATTTTGTCTTTGTGGGAATACCCCTTTAAGTTAAGCTTATCCTGGGGGCCCACTAAGCCCAAAGCCGGAGCAGGGAGCGGAGAGTTGGGAGCGGAGAGAGGGGAGCAAGGAGCGGACAGCGAGGAGCTGGGAGCGGAGACCGGGCAGCTTGGAGCGGAGACCGGGGAGGGGCGGAGACCGGGGAGCAGACATCGGATAGCGGGGAACGGACAGCGAAGACCGGGGGAGCGGACAGTGGAGAGCGGATAGCGGGGAGCAGACAGCGGAGACTGTTGAATGGACAGTGGAGAGCGGATAGCGGGGAGCTGGGAGCGGAGACCAGGGAGCGGACAGTGGAGAGTGGACAGCAGGGAGCTGGGAGCGGAGACCGGGGAGCGGACATCGGATAGCGGGGAACGAACAGCGAAGACCGGGGGAGCTGGGCTGGTGCATGTGCCGGCCGTCGGTCATGTGACGTGCATGCCAGGTGGATAGAAGTGCCGGCCAGGTGAATGTAGCCGGCAGGGGATGTGAAGGTACCTGTGACGGCTGACGGTCATGAGGATCTTCCGGCCGGCCGGTACATGTGTGCCAGCGGGTGCAACCGTGCCTTCATCTGTGGTCCCCGCTCCGTACTTACCTCTGCTGGCTCCTGATGGCACCAACGATGTCCCGTCCAGGCTGCGGGACTGCTTCCTGGCTAGGCCGCGCGCGCCTACTCTCCTGGAACTTAAAGGGCCAGCGTCCTCCTAATTGGCGCTGGTATTCCTGGCTCTGCTACATAATACAGCGGCTCCCAGCATCCCCTGCCGGATCTTCAAGTCATTCTACTGAAGTGAAAGCCTCCTGAGCGTTTCCAGAAGCCTCTGTGTTTCCTGTTCGTTTTCAGGCGCCTCCGTGTTTCCCGTGTTCCTGTGGTATTTACGTGGTCCTGTGTTCCTGTGGCGTTCCTGTGCTCCTGTGGCGATCCTGTGTTCCTGTGGTGATCCTGTGTTCCTCTGGCGGCCCTTTACTCCTGTGGCGGTCCTGTGTTCCTGTGGTGGCCCTGTGTTCCTGTGGAGTTCCTGTGGCATTCCTGTGTTCCTGTGGCGTTCCTGTGGTGTTCCTGTGTTCCTGTGGCAGTCCTGTATCCTGGTGGCAATCCAGAGGTCCTGTCATCCCGAGGTCCTGCCTTCCCAAGGTCCTGCCTTCCACAGACTTTAGCCTCAAAAGACTCTCCCACACGCCCGTGTGTGACAGTAAAATCCGGCCATGGACTCCGCCAAGGTCATGTGTCCTGCTAAAACCCTGGACTGTGCCAAGGACACACTGGATGGCCTTCCAAGCCGTTTCGCTCAGCAGGCTCAAGAGATTGCTGTCCAAAAAGAACTTCTGGACAAACTTGCTGCCACTCTTCGACGGATGATTGCCTCCCAGCAGCAGGCTCCCACAACTCCTCCTGTAAAGTCCCAGAGGCCGCACCAGAGTCTCCTCCGGCCTTCCCAGAGGCCACTCCAGAGTCTCCTCCGGCCCTCCCAGAGGGCGCTCCAGAGTCTCCTTCAGCCCTCCCAGAGGCCACTCCAGAGTCTGCTCCGGCCTTCCCAGAGGCCGCTCCAGAGTCTCCCCCGGGCCCTCCCAGAGGCCTCTCCAGAGTCTCCTCCGGCCTTCCCAGAGGTGGCTCCAGAGTCTCCTCTGGCCTTCCCAGAGGCTGCTCCAGAGTCTCCTCTGGCCTACCTAGAGGCCGCTCCAGAGTCTCCTCTGGCCTTCCCAGAGGCCCCTCCAGAGTCTCCTCTGGCCTTCCCAGAGGCCCCTCCAGAGTCTCCCCTGGCCTTCCCAGAGGCCGCTCCAGAGTGAAAGCATTCTGAAAGCCTCCTGAGCGTTTCCAGATGCCTCCGTGTTTCCTGTTTGTTTCCAGGCGCCTCTGTGTTTCCCAGTGTTCCTGTGGTATTTCCGTGGTCCTGTGGTGTGCCTGTGTTCCTGTGGCGTTCCTTTGCTCCTGTGGCGGTCCTGTGTTCCTGTGGTGGTCCTGTGTTCCTGTGTTACTGTGGCGGTCCTGTGTTCCTGTGGTGGTCCTATATCCCGGTGGCCATCCAGAGGTCCTGCCATCCAGAGGTCCTTCCTTCCTGAGGTCCTGGTGGCTTCCCGCCGCAGCAAGACCATCACACTTTGCGGCTGGCTCTAGCAAAGACTAGGGGCCACTTAGATTCCAGTCCCGGGTTGTGGCTAGTACCATCATCTCCTGCGGTGGTCCAGGAAGTCCACAGACTTTAGGCTCAAGAGACTCTCTCACACCCTTGTGTTTGACAACATGCTTCATTCAATAAAGAAGAAATTGTAAGGGATTGCTGGGTTAGTGGCGTTATCTCTACTATCTCATTGTAGACTATTGTCCAATAATAAACATATGCTCAGTTCTTGTTGTATTTAATTCATCCTTCAATAAGTCTGACAAGTGACATTTCTACAACCTGGTATGTTTTCCATGACACAGACTATAAATTTTCTCAGATGGATCATTAAATTATTTGGAGGGAGGAAACATATTTTGTAGCATTTTTTAATTAGGTAATTGACTGAACCAGAATGTCATATTATTCCTGCTGGCACCAGTGTTTGGAATAGGACTTAATCTGTTTGTTGCTCATTATTTGGAAACTATTAAGTACTAATGAGTATTCTATTGAGAATTACACAGGTCTTATATTTACGCTTCACTACTAGTCATGAAACATTTAGGCCCACAATAACAAAGCTGCAAAGTCTCTGTAAAGTACCGTAGATATTTTCAGATTTCTTAAAAGGACGAATATCTAATTGAATTCAACAGTATGAAATTGCCGAAATTAAATCTAGGTTTACAGTGAACATGCAAAGATTTGGTTTTCCATGTTTGCCCATTCTTTTTAGTATTTGTTTTACCTTTTTAACCCCTTAAGGATGTAGCCTTTTTTCCTCCAACTACAAACTGGCGAATTGAAAGGTCTGTGCAATGATGAAAGGCATAGGCATGGAGTGGAGGAGGTGGGTAGACCCCACGCATTTTGTCACCCAATGGTGACTTCCCCAGTGACCTACTCCTGAGAAAGTCATCATTGGGGGACAAAAAGCATGGGGTATGCCCACTTCCCCCTCTCTCTGACTATGCCTCCGGGGCCTTTTATCATTGCACGGACCTAGTTTTGGGTATTGTATTATGTGGCCATAGCTGCAGGTATATATTTATTTGGCTTATATACATTTTGCTAATTGTGTTCATCACCATATTTCATTGAGCATTTCCTATAAGTTGCACTTTAAGAAGATTGCTAAAGGGGGTAAAGGGTCCATTTGTGGCCCTTGGTAGCCATATACACCATAAGGATGTATTTTTAAGTGTTTTAATATTGTCCCGTATTCTACATGTTTGTCATATCGATTTTTTTTTCCATAAACTTGTTTGATATAGTTTGCTAGTCCTATGTATGCATTTTTTAATCAGTGTGCCTTTATAATTATCGCATGTACATGTTCTATGATTTAGAATACATACAATTTATAAAATAGGCTTAAAGTACTGCAATTTTATTCACAAAGGACTACACAATGACCCTGACATTTAGAAAATTGTGTGTTGTTCTCTAATATGTATACACAGTGCCTTGTGAAAGCATTCGGTCCCCTTGAATTTTTCTACCTCTTGCTACATTTTAGGCTTCACATATTGTCATGGGTGATCCCGCTGCCCACATCACGGGTCACGGGCTCACCTGTGCTACTATCCCCCTGCTGGCGCTGCGCCCACACACCTTACCTTTCCAGGCTTCTGCTCCGTCTTCCCCGGCAGTGCGCGCACGTTCCCGACTCCTAGGGTGCGCGCCCACCGGCTTCAAAATATTTAAAAGGCCAGCGCGCGCTAATTGGTGCTGGCCTTTTTCAGGAAATCTATTTAAGCCTGCCTCTTCCTGCAAACCCACCCGAATATTACTGCATTCCTGTGTGTTCCTGCTCCTGACTTCCCATGTTCTTGCGCTCCTATGTGTTTTTGCTTCTGCGTTACTGTGTTCCTGCATTCCTGTGACACAATTATGAAGTGGAACAAAATGTATGGCATATTTTAAACTTTTGTAAAAAGTGATGAACTGAAGTGTGGGGTGTGCAATATTATTTGGTTCCTTTACTTTCAGTGCAGCAAACTCACTCCAGAAGTCCAGTGAGGATCTCTGAACGATCCAATGTTGTCCTAAATGACTGATGCTAAATATAATCCACCTATGTGTAATCAAGTTTCTGTATAAATACACCTGCTCTGTGATAGTCTCAGGGTTCTGCATCATTAAGACCAAGGAATACACCAGGCAGATCTGTGATACTCTTGTGGAGTAGTTTAAAGCCAGATTTTGATCCAAAAACATTCCCCAAACCTTTAAACATCCCAAGGAACACTGGGCAAGCAATCATATTGAAATGTAAGGAGTATCAGAGCTTTGCAAATCTCATCTCAAACAAGAAGAAGACTGATGAGAGATCCAGCCAAGAGGCCCATGATAACTCTGGATTTACTGCAGAGATCTACAGCTGATGTGGGAGAGTCTGACCATTGGTCGTACATTGCACAAATCTGACCTTTATGGAAGAGTGGCAAGAAGAAAGCCATTTCTCAAAGATATCCATAAAAATCCCACCTAAATGGCTACAATAGGTATTATATACAATACAATAGGGATTATATAGCCAACAGGCTCATAAAACAAAAGATAGGTAATATGGGTAATAAAGGTAGACATATCAGCGGAAACTGAAAACGCAATGGCAAGACATGACCTTAAACAACAATATAGTGGAGTTTTGAAAATGAGAGACATTTCTACAAAGGGACATGCAGATGAGTAAGCGAACAAAAAACAAACCATAAAAAAGCAAAATATGTTTTAATATACAAGTAAGTGAATTATGTGTACTCAGTTTATGTTAATGTTTTAAATGTTACATTTAAGATTGTGTTTATATTGCAATATCAAGCTGTAATTATTCTATAGCAATTTATTTGGATCTAACATTATTGACCGGGGTTCACCGGTAAACGTATGAAACAGCTTGTGCATATGTAATGTATTTACTTGACTTAAAACAATAAAAAGATTTATATAAAAAAAAAGATATCCATAAAAAGTCTTGTTTAAAGTTTGCCACAAGGCACCTGAGAACTCCGGAAACTCTGGATTTCTAGCACGTTATTTATTTGATTGTTTTTATTGTTTATACTGGTGTTGTGTATACAACTTTCTTATTTGTACATGGTTCTGTGCTGATCCTTGAATTGTGTGTCCATCCATTATTGTGTTTCACCCCTCTTTTTGTTGTTATCCTGCATTTGTATGGACTTGTCTGAAGATTTGATTAGCTCACCATTGATAATATTTATTTTTGTACATTGTTGTATACTATATTGTGGCAAGTAGGGGGAGCTGGAGTTCCGGGAACAGTGCACATTATCATGTGTTGAGCACTTTCCCCAGGATGTCATTCATTTGTGACTTCGTTCACAATTTTTAAAGGTTTTTAAGCATGTTTTGTGGTGTATTTTTCTATTAATAAAGATATTATTTGTTTGATCTATTTTTCATGCCTCTGTTCTTTTTGTGGCTTTTGATTATATATTTTGGCATGTTTTGATCAGTGGTTACTGTTGGGCAGTGCTGGTCCACCTCTTGTGTACCTGAGAGACACCAAACATGTGGAAGAAGGTGCTCTGGTCAGATGAAAACAAAATCGAACCTTTTGGCCACAATGCCAAACAATATGTTTGACGTAGAGGCAAAACAGCTTATCACCCTGAGCTCACCATCCCCACTGTCACACATGGTGGTGGCCGAATCATGGTTTGGGCCTGCTTTTCTTCAGTAGGGACAGGGAAGATGGTTAAAAATTGATAAGAAGATGAATGGAGCCAAATACAGGACCATTCTGGAAGAAAACCTGATGGAGTCTGCAAAAGCCCTGAGACTGGGATGGAGATTTATCTTCCAACAAGACAATTATCCCAAACATAAAACAATGGAATGGATACAATGAATACAAAGGAATGGTTCACAAATAAATTCTTCTAGGTGATTGAATGGCCACGCCAAAGTCCAGACCTGAATCCCATTGAGAATCTGTGGAAAGAGCTGAAAAGTGCTGTTCACACACGCTCTCCATCCAACCTCACTGAGCTTGAGGAAGAATGGAAAAGAATTTCAGTCTCTTGATGTGCAAAACTGATAGAGACATACCCCAAGTGACTTGTAGCTTTATTTGCAGCAAAACTGAGCTCACTGAACTTCTGGAGTGAGTTTGCTGTACTGAAAGTAAAGGGACCAAAAAATATTGCACGCCCCACTTTTCATTTTTTTTATTTTTGTTTTACAAAAGTTTAGAATATCCCATAAATTGCATTCCACGTCACAATTATGTCCCACTTGTTGCTGATTCTTACAATCTTATATCTTTATGTTTGAAGCTTGAAATGTAGCAAAAGGTAGAAAAGTTCAAGGGGGCAAAATATTTGCTCAAGGCACTGTCCATATATTATTTGTGGGTATTACCTAATCAACCGATTAGTGTACAAATATTAAATGTTAGTCTGTGATTCAAGTGTTTAATATAACTATATCAATTTTTTCTTGTGAAACCTGATTGTATTTTTCATACAAAGTTTTAGATTTTTTTTCTACCATATTTCTTGTAATAGCAATAAATTAAATGATACATTGTTGCAAGTATGCACCCAATACACATTTGTTTTATACTGCTGCGAACATTTATTGCATAATATATCAATCATCATATGAAGTTCCATTTGTGCAGGTATTAGCAGTCACATTTATGCTGTCATCCATTACAAATGCCATGGTATGATGTCTGAAATAAAGTTCACAATGTACATTGTTCTTTCTGCCATCCAGTACTAGATAAATCCATACAGATTTATGTACAGGTACACTCAGTATATGCATTAAATTATTTTAGTTCTCAGGAATCATGGAACTGAAGTTAAATAGATCTTATCCAGTCTATGGATAAGATCTATGTAACCTGGTCTTCACCAGAGCCCGCCGCAAAGTGGGATGGTCTTGCTGAGGCAGGGAGCCACCAGGTTGTTCCACGGGTACCTGCGGTGGCAGCCAGGGAAAAAGGGAGTAGCAGGACACAGTCCGAGCCTGGGATAACAGCAGGAGAGAGACTTGGAAGGATGAGCTGGAACTCACGGCAGGCAAGCAGGCAGGAGCCTGCACAGGACCCAGGTGGGAAGGAATGGAGAGGTCCTTGGAGGAGAGCTGGTAGCTAGGAGACGTCTGGGAACGCTGGAAACAGGAGCCACCTGGAGCATATGGGAGTGCTGGAGACGGGAGCGTCTGGAAACGCTGGAGTAAGGCAACATGGAGGCGTCTGGAAACGCTGGAGGAACACAGGGAACAGGGAGGCATCTGGAAATGCTGGAGGAACACAGGGCACTCGGAGGCGTCTGGAAACGCTGGAGGACAGGAGCGTCTGGAAACGCTGCCGGACTTTCTTTTTCAACCGTAACTGCTGTGGAAAGCGAGGTCTGGAAACCTTGGAAGTTCTCTAGAAATGCTGAAGATCCGGCCTGGAACGAATGGAGGTGCCGGATTATGCGTGCAAGGCCGGATTAGCCAGCGCCAATCAGAAAGACGCGGGGACGCGCGCGGCCAAGTCAGACAGCAGGAGCACAGCCTAGACGGGACAGGAGCAGAGCCAGGAACCAGGAGAGGTGAGTACGGGCCGGGGGATCGCTGGTACGGCCATGACATCTAGTTTCATAGGCAAACATAGACAGGTCCACACAGGGTTGTACCAAGCCTGTGTGTTGCCTGAGGCGAGTCATAGAGAGACGCCCCCCGCCAATATATGTAAGATATCGGGGAGTGTCCGGACCAGATCCATCATATAGGTTTGGTGTAAAAATAATGCAATGCAAAATGCATACAGAATACCGCCATATAGTATAAAATGCATACAGCGTATCACCATATAGTATAAAATGCATATAGCGTACCGCCATGTAGTATAAAAATGCATACAGCGTGCCGCCACGTGGTATAAAATGTATCCAACGTACCGCCATGTAATATAAAATGCATACAGCGTATCACCATGTACTATAAAATGCATACAGCATACCGCCATGCAGTATAAAATGCATACAGAATACCGCCATGTAGTATAAAATGCATCCAGCGTGCCACCAAGTAGTATAAAATACATCCAGCGTGCCACCAAGTAGTATAAAATAGATGCAGCGTACTGCCAAGTGGTATAAAATGCATACAGAGTACCGCCATGTAGTACAAAATAGAAGCCCTGATAAATATCACAAATGCTGCTTATGTTAGTGGGAAGGGAGCCTGGAGCATGAGCGGGGGCAGGGGGAGCAGGGAGCCGAGGAATGGGTGAGAGTGAAATTATGCGAGGAGTGGGGAGTCGGCAGCACATTGGCGGCCAGGAGCTTGGTGCTAGACAGAGCACTGGAAGGTGGTACTGGCCGGCCGGCAGGAGTTTGGTGCAGGGCGGCGGAAGCTCGATGCCGTCAGCGTGGGAGGGTGGCGCAAGGTGCTGGCAGTGTCTTGGAGCTAGGTGCCGGGTGGAGGGCTGCAATGCGGTCCCGTTCCATCCCATGCTCAGTGCCGGCCGGTGCCGCACCCTTGTTGAGCAGGAGGTGCACCGCCTGAGGCGAGATGCTCAACTTGCCTCATGGCAGGTGCGCCCCTGGGTCCACAACAGGCTATTCAACTAATTTAATCTGTACAGTTATGGAAGAAAATAAGGATCATAAATCATTAAGATACAGTACAATGTTTAGATCTTGTATAATATTTACCTATTTTACTCCTTGGGCATTGGTACAATAAACTTCAATACTGAAGTAAACAGGGTTCAGCTTAAAGAGATTTGAACATGTGGACACATCATTATCCCAACAGCCAGAGGTAGTCAAAAACACTATGAACATGACCTAACAAGCAGGGTTGAAAATTCAATTGCAATTAGTTTAACATACTATACAGCTTCTGGCTTAATGAAGGCCAAGAAAGTTAAAAAATATTACTGTAACGTTTGTGCCATGATTGTGCCATTAGGTGGCGTTAATTGTTTGTGTTTCTTATGTTTGAACTGTGGCTAAGGTTTCTGCTGTGTTTGAATTGTTTGAGCCAAACCCTGCTCTCGGCAGCTCAGCTCTGTCCAGCAAAGGGTTACTAGTATGATCGACAGCTTATCCAGTCTGCTGCTGGAGGCGTATCCAGGAACTGCTTTATAAACCTGCGCAGTTCCATTACACCATGCTGCTTGCATATTTCTATATCTTATATAGCTTTGTTTCTTGCCTGTGCTTGTGCTGCTGCCATTCTGGTTTATTAATCTCAGCTATTGTACCTTAGACTATCCTTTTTGAACTCTGTATTGTATACAATATTTTTGTTGTGACCCGAATCCCCAATCTCACTTTCTGTGTTATTCATTTGTAATTCTCGTTTTGTGCCTGCACTGTGGCTTAGGGAGGGACTGTCCCGTGGTTGTTCCATATCGACTTAGGATACTGGAGGCAAGTAGGCAGGTGACAGTTGTGGGGGGCTGAGTTTAGGGCTCACTGTCCTGTCTGTCCTCCCTTTGGCCCCAGCCACACCCTTACAATTAGAGGCAATAAAAAAGGACAAACCCAATGGGTTAACATTTGTCATTAGACAAGATTTGTGCCAGTTTTTAGAGCTATTCTGTGCATCAGATTTATCATAGTGGCTTAGACTGCTTCATACATCTGGATATGCAATGTTTTAAAACATTGCAAAACATCACACATCATAAATTGTGCATGAGCTAAGTTACCCCAAACATCTGCTTTAACACGTTAAGGACATTGCCTCAAATGGCCTTCAGGACACAGCATTATTTTCCTCGCTCAAATTCCAAAAGACAAAACTTTTACATTTTTTTATCTGACATGGGCATATGAGGGCTAGCAGAAGTGGAGAAAAAGGTTACACAGCGCAGGCAATGCAAGACTTAGTGATCATCGAATAGTAAAGTAGCAGGGTGACAACGTATAAGTGACGGATTATAACATAGGTAGAGCTGCTGCAGGACGCCTGATGACCGCTGTCAGGCCGAGACAGCAGACATAATGCAATTAGGGTCGGGTTGAAAAAATAATCAGGCTTGTGTCGCGCTGCTCTGGTTCAATAAAACGTTTATTTTGATAACGATGGACAACGCGTTTCGGAGGTGAACTACCTCCTTCGTCAATTCAAAGGGTACAAAGTCTGTGGCATAAGAATATCAAAATGTATGTACAGTAAAAACAAATTCATTACAAGTAATTTAAAGACCCATAAATAAATAAATAAATGAATAAATATCTGTGTACTTTAAAAGGTGACCATTATTGATGTGAAATTCATAACATATACAGGCAGTCCCCGGGTTACATACAAGATAGGGACTGTAGGTTTGTTCTTAAGTTGAGTTTGTATGTAAGTCGAAACTGTATATTTTATCATTGTAATCCCAGCCAGAACTTTTTTGGTCTCTGTGACAATTGGATTTTAAAAATGTTGGGTTGTCATAAGAACAAGGATTAACACTAAAGCTTCATTACAGACACCTGTGATAACTGTTACAGCTGATCATTGTAGCCTAGGACTAAAGTACAATAAATTACCAACATCCAGAGGTCCGTTTGTAACTAGGGGTCGTATGTAAGTTGAGTGTTCTTAAGTAGGGGACCGCCTGTAATTGTAATTTCATTCATATAATTAATAATAGAATAGTAAATAGAAGTAACAATATTAAAACACGTTTGTACCAATAATAGTAGATAAATAATAAGTCATAAGGTAAGATAGAAATAAGTGACAACAAGAGAAAAAAGAAGAGGGTATATCAGAAAAGGAGGATATGTACATCCTATTTTACAGGTGAGTATGTATAGTCGTAGATGTAAGCCTAACCTGTTTTTTCTCCTGTTACAAGTCCGTCCTGAGGGTGAACTTGGGTGGTATTAGGGGGTACAGACAGGTGGGGATCACAATGGATAGGCCTAAGTGTTAATGGTAGTGTTAATGGACACATACAGTGGGATAATGTGAGGGTGTAGATAAAGGGGAGTAAATTACCTTGGAGTTTGAGGACTGAGGCCAACTTGCGGAAGATCTGTAGGTATAGTGGAGAAATGATGATTAGGAGAACGGAATGAGGTGTGTGGAGTAATAATGGATTATCATTATTTACTTAGTCTTGATACACGAGTCGGCACGGGCGCTGTGTGTGATGTCCGTGCCGGCTTCGCGGTTTAAATGACAGATAGCGTGCAACTGCCCATGCGCAGGAACTTGACAGATGGCGTGCGACTGCGCATGCGCCCGAAATTGGCGCATGCGTGTTAGAGAAGATGGTCCGTGAGACGGACTGGTGGTTCGGTATGTGGGAAGATTGGGTTGTATCTGTGAGTAGGGATGATTGGAATTGGATATGAAGGAGCTGAATATAAGTTTAAAAAAGGAGGGGAACTGAAACATACCAATGGCTGAGTAGAAATGGGAAATAGATGACTAAAGGTAGTGGCAGAAAATGGGCATAGGCGTATTTGGATTGAGACTGATTGGGGAATGGCATAGCGGATTCTAGAAATGGATAGATAGCATTGGCATCGGGATAGGATGGATGGCATTGGGTGGAATGAGGTGGATGTTAAGCTAGGGTATAAAGAATATAGGATATTAGCGTGGATGGTAGAGCAGGACTGGTTCTGAATGAGGAGGAAGAGTGGGCAACAATATTAAGGGGATTAGACCCGTTCTAGAGATTCGTTAAGTCCGTATGGGCACATTGAGTTTAGTTTAAAAATCCAGAAGTTCTCTCTGTTTATGAGTTGGTTGAGGCGATCCGGGTGTTCTTTAGGTATTTGTTCAATCGGAACAAGGGATAAGTTATTGATGTCGTTGTTATGATGTTGATGACAGTGTCGGGAGACACTGTGTAGTTGATATCCATTTTTTATCTTTCCTCTGTGGGTATTTATTCTTTCTCTGAGGGATTGTGTAGTCCTTCCTACGTATTGTAGAGGGCAGGAGCATTGGAATAGATAAACCACGTAGTCTGATGCACAATTCGTGAAATGGTTGATATTGAAGGTTTCTCCGGTGACTGTAGAGTGAAAGGAACGTGTGCGATGTGAAAGGCATCTGTTGCTGTTACATTTAAAACTGCCTTTGAGATCTGGGAAAAAAGACCACACATCTTGTTTCTTTTTACTTCTGGGTTGCTGTCGGAGTTTCGTGGGTGCTAGTATGGTTTTTAGGTTGGGCCTTCTATATGGTAACCATGCGCGGTTGGTGGGGGGATGATTGTGTTCAAGTGGGGGTCTTCTTAAGGGAGGATGGGACAAGTGTTTGGATGAATTACGTTTAAGGTTTATGGGGGAAGTGTATGTGGTGGATAAAAAGTTGGATAAAAACTACATGTAGAATGAATTGTGTTTTACTGACTGTAATACATTTTGATATGTCTTATTGCAACATTGTTTTTATGTACATACATTTTGATATTCTTGATGCCACAGATTTGTACCTTGGACCTGTGCAGGAGGGTAGTTCACCTCCGAAACGCGTTGTCAACCGTCATAAATAAAACGTTTTTTGAAACCAGAGCAGCGCAGACACAAGACCTGATATTTGTTTTCAAACCCGACGTCATAGGGCCATATGGGGCTTGTTTTCTTCAAAGGGTTAAATTCTATGGTAAAAAAAGCAAAGATTCAAATGATAATTATTCCTCAGCAGGTGTAACAGAATTAAAGACACAGAATGTTTTGCCACTTGTTTTTTAATGAAAACTTTTTATGAAAAAGTTTTTATGAAAACTGTATAATAACCATGATACAATTATTCTGAAGGTTAGTACATTAAACATTTAAAGGTTTTCTTATGTTCTACTACTTTTGCAAATAAAACACTTTTTCTGAGGAAACTACATTTTCCTATGTGTCGCCATATTCTGAGAGAAATAACGATTTTATTCCTCAATCAAAAAAGGACTATTATGTTAGTTTACTGTGGAAAAAAGTAACAGTTCGATTGATTCTATTAAAGGATACATCTGACTTTTCTATTACATATTTTTGGAAGGTAGAAAGCACAAAATTGCAATTTTTAATTCATTTTTTACTTTGCAATACAGATATAATAATGTAATATTCACTTGGCCAAGATTTTTATTGTCCCACTCGGGAACTTACACCGAGGATACCTTAATGGGTTATTCTCATTTGGGCATTAACATTCAGTTTGATAAATCTGCTATAAATATACATTTCTTCAATTAGAAGGAAAAAAAATTTACCTGTGTGAAGATAATTTCTCATAAATATAGTCATATGGTCCCTTAGAAACAAGACTGTGTCCCTTGATACAACCACCTCTGCTGGAGGATTGCAACAAATGAAACAAAAAAGATTTGTTATGAAATGTCCCAGAAGTTACTAATGTCCCGCAGCCGTTCTATGTAATGACCCTGGATCTAGGTGGTCTGGCAGGACTCTATAACGCATGTCTGGCCACCGCTGCTAGAGTGTGTGGTGGTCATATCCGAGGAAGCTATCTGGTTTCTAAGGAACAACATGGCTATATTTATGAGAAATTAACACAGGAACATTTTTTTAAGAACATCCAAGTGAAGAAATGTTTACATGTGGCAAATAAATTAAATGTGAATACCCAGATGGTAATACCCCTTTAAAGCCTCATACAATATATTGAAGTACTGTACTGCAATGTATTGTATCTGTCAGTGTTATACTTGCCAAGGCAACCCGCCAGCACCCCACGATCTCATTGCATGGGGCCGGGGGGGAGACAAAGGGAGAGACAGTTCTATCACTCTTTCTTAACAATAACATTTTACTAAATTATTCCGGCAGTTATGGAATTATAGATTAACACAATTATTTTATCTCCTAGAAAAGTTGTGAACCATTTTCCATCAAATTTATAATTAATTTTCCATCTCTTCTCTGGTTGAAAATGAATAATATCATGCAGAGGAAGGTGCAGCTCACTCAATAGAGGAAAAAAGACATGCTCAGCAGAATTGTTATGTGAACTATATGCCCTGCCTGAAGAATTTTAACTACACAATGTGGACTCATAGACTCTAAGATACATGTTACCAAGCGTTATAGATAGGAAAACTGCTCTGTGAATTTTTTTTTTACTGTCATACATATCTAACAGGTTTTCATCTAACTGGGAAGGTTAACGTGTAATGTTTCCAAATGAGTCTCACTACCAAACCTGTCAATCAAGATCTACAAAGGTTTAAAGACTAAAACATATTGTAAAGTAATAATTTTTGTTGTAAGGTCTGTTCACACTGGGGAAATAATGCTCAGGGACAAAGCAAGTTTTCACTTTTGTTTACATTTTTCACTTCCCACATTCTACATCACACATACTTTTTATTTTTAATATCTTTATTAGAGATGAGCGAGCCAAAATAAAAGCTAGGGTGCTCGGTTACTCGAACCGAACATTTCCGATGCTCGAGTGCTCGTTCGAGTAACGAAGCCCCATTGAAATCAATGGGAGACCCGGCATTTTCAGCCAAAATTACAAACTGACCGAGCACAGTGAAAAACACAGGGCAGAAACAGATTGCAGATGTTCGGGAACATCTGCGATCTGTCCGGAAGCCACGCGTGCAGAACGGTGTTCTCACAATAGTATTGAAGAACAATATGTGTAGAGAACAACTTGCAGATGTTTTGGAAACATCTGCAAGTTGTCTTCACACATATTGTTATTCAAATACTTTGCGGAGAACACGTCTGCACGTGTGTCTCGCGGACATCTGCGATCTGCTCCGGAGACACCCGTGCAGAACGGGTTCTCCGCAATAGTATTTGGAGAACATAATGTGTGAAGAACAACTTGACAGATGTTTCCAAACATCTGCAAGTTGTTCTCTACACATTTGTTCTTCAAAGTATATGCGGAGAAACACCGTTCTGCACGGTGTCTCCGGAACGATCGCAGATGTTCCGAACTCTGCAATCTATTCTGCACTGTGTATTTCATTGTTTTCTTCAATTAAACGATTAAAGTAAATGTTTTAATTGCATTTTTATGTTCTCACTCTATTTTTTTACATAAATGCTGTTATCGAGCAGGGCAAATACTCGTCCGAGCAACGAGCCGAGTCCGAGTATGCTAATACGGGACGAGCATCAGCTCGGGACGGAGTATACTCGCTCATCACTAATCTTTATCTTTTAATACCTTAAAAAAAAATTTACAATACAAAGATGCCATTTAATAGCTTTACTACTTTTTCAAAAAAAAATAATTTAAATTTGTAATTTTTACATGTTTTTACTTTTTACTACCACTTTTCAGGGCACTTGAATTTGCGATTATTAGAGTACATGTAACAGTCATTACAATACAGTCTATGACAATATTACCTCGTGGCATTAGCTAGACAGGCACCATATTTAAAGAGCCAACTAACTGCGGATGTTGATTAAGGCTTTTTGAGTTGATCATTGACCCATACAACTTTAATGCCATCCAAGCAACTTCTCAAGACATCATGCTCAATTTGCCAGCAGTATGATTCCATTGGAGCTAGCCTCTTATGATAAAGGCAGTGTAACAAACCGACCTCGCCAAATCAAGGCTTGTGTAGGATCACTTTATGACTAGGGGTGGGTGACCTGTGGAAGTTCACGCTGTTGGGAACAAGTATGCCAATCCCATACCTCAACATTTTGTATGTTTCCAGTCTGCCAATCTTCCACCTTTAACATCTCATGCAGATGTTAACATTTTTGAATGTTAAAGGCCTGTATGCACTGCCATTCTGCCGAGGTGTGATCTCCTGAGACCTGACTAGTATTAATCGTGGGCAAATGGTGTACGACACATAGGGGTGCGTATGTGCCTGCATTTGCGATGCCGACCAATTAGCGAATACATCAATATGTCATATGTTGATTAATGCCACAGGGTCGAATTACTATGTTTGTTCGGTTTTTGGGTATGTACAGTATGTTAAATATGGCTACTACAACGCTAAACCTATCTATAAACAAAGATTGAATAAAATCTTGATCCCCTTACAAATGACCAAGCTCTGGTTGCTTGCTGTCCTACTTACAGTAGTGGAGCAATTTCTGTATTGTTAGGACTCATGGAGTCAAATTACCGGCACTCACACTGGATAGGTCAGGCCACAAGTTAAAAACAGTATAAACATATCCAAGGAAAACGAGCCGAAGGGAAAGGATTTCCGTATATTACTTCGAGTATAAGCGCCCCCAAGTATAAGCGAGACCCCTAATTTTACATCAAAAACGGGAAAACCTATTGACCGAGATAAGCGAGGCTGGGATGCCATGGTCACAGACCCCCCAGTATATAGCCAAACAGCCCCCTATAGTATCAGCAGCCAGTTGCCCCCAGTAGTATACAGCTACAGCCCAGTAGTATACACGAACTGACCCTTAGTAGTATACAGCCTGCCCCCCAATAGTATACAGCCTGCCCCCAGAGTATTACAGTTTGCCCCCAGTATGTATACATCCTGCCCCAGTAGTATACATCTGCCCCCAGTAGTATACATCCTGCCCAGTAGTATACAGCTGCCTCCCAGTAGTAACAGCCTGCCCGCCAGTAGTATACAGCTGCCCCATAGTAAAGCTTTGCCCCCAGCATAAAAAAAAAACTTATATACTCACCCCCGGTGGCCCGATGTGCAGCGCTGCTCCCCCCATGTCGCGCGACTCGTCTTCAGGGTTCCGTGCCAGTCTTCTTTCTTTGCTGGGCACGCATTGCTCTCCCGAGCCGCGCCTAGTATGACGCGCCGCTGCTGATGTTCATACTAGGTGCCGCCCAGGGGAAAAAAACATGGCGGCGCCCAACAGAAGAAAGAAAAAGGGCACGGAAGCGGAAGACGAGCCGCGCGGACAACGGGAGCAGTCGCTGCACTATCGGGGCACCGGAGGGTGAGTTAGTTATATAAGTTTATTATTTTTCAATCTTTATATATGACTTGTGTATAAGCAAGGGGAGTTTTTCAGCACATTTTTTGTGCTGAAAAACCCGGCTTATACAAGAGTATATACGGTATTAAGGTCACTGCGTATTTAAAAGCAGTATAAAAGTCTAAAAAGGCACTTTCTTTGCTCATGGTTTTTATTACCTTGTAAGACAACACAGAACCTCGTCATACATCTCTTTGTGTAACTTGAGAGAAACACCAAGAATGTTACCAGTAAAATAGCTGTATTTGATCACTTGGGCTTGTGATTGTGAAAATGTTTGAAGAATATAAAACAGGTATATAGCGATCTCAAGGTTTATTACTGGGCTACAAACAATTTTGTTTAACTATACCATTATGGTTGTTCGGGATAAAGTATGTTGTTAATATATTATAACACATACAAACAGTTTTCTGGGTTTATTATTGACAGCCTGATGTTTAAGTTTAGACCCAACACAAGCATCAAGCTGTCATAGTGAAGGCAAAACCTCTGGGTGGGGCGAGTCCAATACAACATGCTTCTCTACAGTAGCATTAATTCACATTCATAACCAAACACAGCACCAAAGTTGATCTTAACCTTGCAGGTAATTATTTTAGCAACTAGTAAACAAACATGTCTAACTTTGGTTTGACAAAATCCTCAAACTCAAAATTTCGGTAAAGTTGATAACTATACTTACCACTGACATCCAATGATTTGAAATCCTGTCCCAATAATAATAATAATAATAATAATCTTAGTTATATGAGCGCTCAAATTCCGTAGCAATGTACAAATCATGCGGGGACAAATAGAATATTTATTACGAGTATATAAAACAGTTCATATGGAACCAATGGGCTGTGGGCCTGCTCGCAAGAATAAGGGGGTGAAAAGGAGATAAGAGCTTGTCTTAATGTAATAATACTTGCTGCGGGAGCGCTTACGACACAGGACCGATCCAACATAAGTCAACAGCTAAGATATAAAAAGTTATTCTGCTGGAGCTCAGAATCGCTTTCCTCCACTGGTATCCTTTGAACAATCGGTTTTGATAAAATTGTCCATTCTCCTCCAGTCAAATCTCTGAATCCTCAGATTAGAATAAAAACCACCTTAGACAACCATGCTGGTTTTTGTATATATCCTCCTTCGTTACACTATCGGTTCTAGCGGAGAAGACATTCACAGCAGATGGCTAGTACTTCTTGGAACTCCGGATTATTCATAAAAATATATTCACAAATGATCATTAAAAGAGCGCAGTAAAATCTCCAAAAGGACGCCAGCTTCACATTACCGCCGACCCTGGGAGTGTGCCAAACACGGCTTCTTCCGGGGAGTTGCAGTGTACTTCGGTTATAGAGCGATTTAGGAATGAATGGAGGATGGGGAAGTACTAAGTAGTAGATAGGCTGGGGATCAGAATAATTAGAATAGGGCCATAGGATTATGTTGTGTAACATCTATGTTTCTGACTATGTACAGGTGTTGTATATTATGTAATTATTATGTATTTTATTGGCATAATTGTAAAACAATAAATTCGATATAGAACTGCACAGGTATGTGTGTAAAAAAATAGCAAATTGTGCTGGGACATAGCATGCCTGGAAGAAAGCCGTTGAAGCGAACCCAGGTCGTGCGGTAATGTTAAGCTGGCGTCCTTTGGAGTTTGGAGGGTGCCAAGATGTACAAGCTATCTGCATGTAAATTTATTCAGTGATCCACTAGAAAAATCGTTGTGAACGAAGGGTGAATACAAAAAAACTCAGTAGTCGTCATCTGAATGGTAGATTGTATTAATGGTCCAAACCATTCTTATAAGGGAACCGTATAAAATAAATTAATAAATAAAAAAATGCAGCTGTTTGAGCCAGCCAGCAGCCGCAATCTTATATACAAGGTCCAAGGTGAAAATGACGCAGAGAAGCCTGGATCTTGGTATATATTTGTGTTTCATTATCTGTACGGACTTCTAGCAGCATGTTTAGGTATCAAACAAGACGCTGCCCAATTCTATATAACATTTTATTGGCGTTTCTTAAAAAATGTGGCAGTTGTGCCAATAATTCAGAAAAGCTATTAGGCTTAGTTATTTTAAAACTTTCTGCGTTTAGGTCACAGCATGAGTAAACAAATGTAGTAAAATGCATTGAAAACAATCCATCGTGTAACGGTGTATGGGCTCCCACCAGGACTGTGGTGGTGGTTAACCGGGTCATGGAGTCTTTTTATATCTACAAAAATCAGTACTATAAAATACAGTTACAAACTCTGGCGCAACAATGCAATGGTTGCCAGTCACAGAATTACAGGGAGTTTTTCAGCATGCAAACTTCAATTGCAATAAGTGTGTGGTAGAGCCGGTAAGGCACATTCCAGCATTCCTCAGGGATGGATTCATAGGGAGGGCACCAGGGTCGTGAGTCCGGGGGATTCCACCACTTTAGAGATAGGGAGGACCACACCTGAACTGCAGGTTTAGACTATAACAGAGTGATTACAGTTACAGTCATGTTCGTTATACGGTGAAGGGGAGAAATAATTACCCATGGGTTGGAGGAGAGATCATTATTGGCTCCAGTAGGTGACAGGCATGGTACCGGGATGCTTCCTCATGTAGTATGAGAAGTACTGACAACATGGCAACCCTTGAGGGACCCAGGAAGGTGCGCAGGGAAATGCCTACATACGTTCCTCTGCCTGGCAATAAACAAGGTCTCTGATCACCATCAGGTAAGTTGAATGGGATATGCTGTTGTGGGGTGTGGGCGTCCGGAAAATCTAAGCTGCTGTGTGCACATCATACAGGAAGCAGCATACTCCATAATTATGGAAAAAATACGTCACAACAAAGTACAATTTTTACAACCCCAAATATGTGCTCATCTCATCTTCCTCCTTCCTGCTCAAATGGCCCATGGGCTGTGCTAGAATCTGGCCTGGGTGAATCACATGGTTTGTAATGCCATGTTCAGTCTGATCAAACATGCAGCACAAAAATGGATGGATAAAAACCGTATCAGAAAACTGCCTATTGGCTGGTTTCTTGCACATGCGGATTGCTTGGAAGTCCACCAGGTGAATTTTGCAGCATGGCATATAGAATACTTAAAGGGGTATTCCAGGAATAAACGCATAATCATATAGAAATAGGTCCTTAAAAATTAAGCTAATGTGGCATTAGTTGTAATTTAAGATTTGCTACCTTAGCAGAAAATGCTGGGTGACATACATTTGATGGAGAATTAAATGCTAATGGCACTTTAATCAGTCCTAATTTCCTCAGCGCGGTCCATTGACAGAGCTACACGGAGAGAAGATGCCGATGGGTCACATGTCACATCACAGTCCTGCCACATGCTG
>WNYA01001557.1:0-40819 GCA_019512145.1 Engystomops pustulosus
AGGAAAACTGGCTATTTTTTGACAGGGCCCACGGGCTCTAGCTATAGTACGTTATGCATTAATTGTCTGGAGGGCCACCCGACCCGGTCCTCTGTTTTAAACAATTTTTGGGACTGCCACATACAGGCACTCAATCATTCAATTTTCTGGAGGGCACCTAAGCTCCTCTGGTTAAAAACTTTTTTGAATGCCACCATAAGGCACTTCAATCTATGTAATTTTTATGGAGGGCCACCCATACCCGCTCCTCTGGTTTGAAAACTTTTTTGGGACTGCCCCATACAGGCACGCAACTATTTCATTTTTATGCGAGGGCCACCTACCTGCTCCTCTGGTTTGAAAATCTTTTTGGACGCCAATACAGGCACTTATCCAAATTAAATGTCTCCCATAGCAGCCTCCAAACGTTGTCTCCATTGACTACCTCCAAAAAAAGTCGTCATTATAGCTAACCTCCATACATCGTCCCCTTATCAAACGAGGTGTGTCAGGCAGAATTTGGGTTGTGTTGTTTTCATGGGTTCCACATCAAAGTTGTGAACTTGTCGCCACCCTGCTGTGTTCCACAAAATCTTACTGGCAAAACTTTTATCATTTACCAATATTATTTCAGCGCTTCTTGCCGCATTTGTTTACCTTCCCCTCACCCGGCATATCCTAAACTTTAAGAACGCTACTACACTTGATCTTATACAAAAGGTTCTTAGAGTGCTCTTTGGGGAGTAGCCTAGAGACAGAGACAGGCTTTGGATTGGCGAAAGCTCGCCTGGCAGCGGAGGCGCCAGCTCAGCGCATCATGCGCTTTCGTGCGCATCTGTTTAAATTCCCACCCCGCCATATCACAAAATTATAAGACGCCTTACTACACTTAACTGGGTGCAGGCTGGGACCGAGTAGACCCTGGGGCTGGTCATTATAATGCCGACGCAGAGAATTGCGGGGCCTACCTCGGTCCAGGTCTCAAAGGTCGAGTATACCTCCTCCTCCGCCCACCCCCTCCTCCACCTCCTCCTCCTCCGAATTACCATCCGTTGGCCATGGCGCCATCAGTCGTAGCTCTAGGAAACAGCAGCAGTGCGTCGCTAAGCGACAGCAGGCGCGTGCCTCAAACTGCTGAGCCTAGGGATAAAGGCACACCGGCCAAGAGCTATGACAGCATTCACATCAAACTTGTTAAACTTTGGTCGCACCCTGCAGTTGTAATCCACAAAATATACTTGCAAAACTTTTATCATTTACCAATTATTTCAGCGCTTCTTGCGGCATCTGTTACATCTCCCCTCACCCGCCAGATCCCAAACTTATAAGGGTAATGCTTACTACAACTTGATCTTATACAAAAGGTTCTTAGACGTGCTGTTGGGTAGTAAGCAGGCCGGGGTTGGATTGGCGAAAGCTTTCGGCCTGGCAGCGGAGCGCCAGCTACATGCCAAGATCACTAACATAGATTTAACTGCAGCACCTGTACGGATATACTAGTTACACGGCCTCCATACATGGTCCCCTTATCAAACGGCTGGGTAAGGCAGAATTTTGGCGTTGTTTTCATGGCTTGCCATGTAACTTTGTCGCCACCCTGCTGTGTAACACACAAAAATATACTGGCACAACTTGTATCATTTGACGATATTATTTGAGCGCTTCTGCTCACCTCCTTGGTTCCTCTCATGCCACCATTGGTTTGAAGCCTGAGTCCATTTAGGGTATGTCGCCATGCCACTCTCTAGCCATGCAGGCTCTGCCGTTGCCTCTGCATGCGTCCCCTATGTGCAGGGTCAATTATTGGATTGTTTTAGATGCTATCTAGCTTCATTCTGTCACTCTATCATGGCCATGCTGTTTTGCCCATAGTTTTGGGACAAATGGTGCGATTAAAGCGAGCCTCAGAGGCATCATGCCATGCTGCCCCTGCTGTTCAGGTCCATTTCCGTGGTGTTTCCATCCCTTTCTGAGGTTTCCCAGGTTGTTGGCCAAGCTTCCCTGGACAGAGCCTTGGTCCCCCTTGAAAAAATGCTCGAGTCTCCATTGACTTCAATGGGGCTCGTTATTCGAGACGAGCACTCGAGCATCGGGAAAAGTTCGTCTCGAATAACGAGTACCCGAGCATTTTAGTGCTCGCTCATCTCTAGTAAAGACCCCAGACCATCTGTGATGAGTACAGACCCCAGACCAATCATGAGTAGAGACTCCAGAATTGATCTCCATTGATTAGATAGGAGATAGATAGGAGAGACAGAGAGATTCTAAGACCCCCGCTCCCCGCTCCCCACCCCCACTACACTGCTCCACCAAGAGTCAAGTTTCTCCCTTGATATCAGAAAGTTTTTGTTCTTGGGTTTCGGTCTTTTCCTTCTGGATTCAGTCGATGACAATTGGCAGGTGCGGCCCCGGCCGGCGGCTAATTAGCGGCGATGACTCTGAGATAATTGGCATTATGTATATAAGTATATGCAGCAGGCGCTGGATGTTACCCGTCTGCCTTGTGCCGCTGCTGTTCCGCTGATTTTTCGGAGATCTCTGCCAGGAGTTTTTCCGTCTGACAGTTTGATTGACGTTTCTCTTGTACAGTAATTGCTCGTGGTTCCTCCTAATCTGCCGATGGTGATTTTTATGTGTTTCACGTTCATTCCCATTTTAGGTGGAATGAGAAGTTCAGCTGAAATGTGTCTGTTCATTAATGGATTATTTTTGCAGATGGAATAATTATTTTTTTTTCTCCCTCCTTTTTAATTCAAATCTTTAAGAAAAATCTCATCAGCAAATACAATGAAAGCAACAAAAGCGGGAAAGTAAAGTATAAACAGAGACCCACATCCGAAATACAAAGAAAAAATGTCTCCGTAATTATCAAGCAGAGATGAAAAGTAAACGAAGGCGCAGCATGGGATCTAAATGTTCTTACCTGTGAAGTTTTTGGGTGGAATTTAACATTTATGACTAAAGATAAGAAAATCTGTAAACACTTGTCTCATCAACAGGTGTAACTTTCCTAAAATTGTAACAGCTGATAGATTATATACCACCACTAGGGGGAGCTCTCTACATACAGATTATTCACCACCACTAGGGGGAGATCCAATCATACAGATTATACACCACCCATAGGGGGAGTCACTACATACAGATATATTCCACCACTAGGGGGAGCTCACAATACCGATTATACACCACCACTAGGAGGAGCTCACTACATACATATTTACACCACCACTAGGAGGGAGATCACTACATACAGATTAACACCACATAGGGGGAGCTACACTACAGATTATACACCACACTAGGGGACTCCACTACATCCACAGATTATTAACACCACCACTAGGAGGAGTCATACATACAGATATTACACCACACTAGGGGGAGACTCACTACATACAGATTATTACACCACCAAACTAGGAGGGACTCCTACATACAGATTTATCACCACCATAGGGGGAGCTCACTAAATACAGATTATACACCACCCATAGGGGGAGGCTCGCTACATACAGATTAGCACCACCACTAGGGGGAGATCATACATACAGATTATACCACCACCACTAGGAGGGAGATCACTACATACAGATTATACACCACCAATAGGGAGGACAATCATACATACAGATTATACACCACCACTAGGGGAAAAGTCACTAATAACAGATATACACCACACTAGGGGGGAGCCACTACATACGATTATACAACACACACTAGGGGGAGCCTACATACACGATATACACCACACTGTGGGCTGAGACTCATGACATACACCATATTTACACCACCACTAGAGATTTAAGATACAACAAGAGAATCACTACATACAGATTAACAGCCACAACTAGGGTGGAGATCACTACTACGATTAGCACCACCACTAGGAGGAGATCAGTACATACAGATTATACACCACCACTACGGGGAGATCACTACATACAGATTACACACCACCATTAGGAGGAGACCACTACATACAGATTATACACCACCACTAAGGGGAGATAACTACATACAGATTATACACCAACACTAGGGGGAGATCACTACATACACATTATACACAACCACTAGGGGGAGCTCACTACATACAGATTATACACCACCACTAGGGGGAGCTCACTACATACACATTATACACCACCACTAGGGGGAGATCACTACATACAGATTAGACACCACCACTAAGGGGAACTCACTACATACAGATTATACACCAACACTAGGAGGAGATCATTACATACAGATTATACACCACCACTAGGAGGAGATCACTACATACAGATTATACACCACCACTAGGGGGGTATCACTACATACAGATTATACACCACCACTAGGGGGAGATCACTACATACAGATTATACACCACCACTAGGGGGAGCTCACTACATTCAGATTATACACCACCACTAGGAGGAGATCACTACATACAGATTATACACCACCACTAGGGGGAGATCACTACATACAGATTATACACCACCACTAGGGGGAGATCACTACATACAGATTACACACACCACTAGGTGGAGCTCACTACGTACAATATATACACCACCACTAGGAGGAGATCACTACATACAGATTATACACCACCACTAGGGAGAGGCAACTACATACAGATTAGCTACACACACACATAGGGGAGCTCACTACATACAGATTATACACACCACTAGGGGAGCGCATACATAAAGATTTACCACACCTAGGGAGGAGTACTACATACAGATTATACACCACACTAGGAGGATCACTACATACAGATTATACACCACCACTAGGAGGAGAGGATCACTACATAAATTATAACCACCATAGGGGAGCTCACTACTATACAGATTATACACCACACACTGGAGGAGTCACAAACATAACGATTATACCACCACCACTAGGGAGATGACTAACTACAGTATACAACACCACTAGGGGGAGATCACTACATACAGATTATTACACCACCACTGGGGGAGCTCACTACATACAGATTACACACCACACTAGGAGGAGACACTACATACAGATTGATACACCACCACTAGGGGAGATCACTACATACGGATACACCACCACTAAGGGAGAGATCCCACTACATACAGATTATACAGCACCACTAGGGGGAGCTCACTACATACAGATTATACACCACCACTAGGAAGAGCTCACTACATACAGATTACACACCACCACTAGGGAGAGATCACTACATACAGATTATACACCACCACTAGGAGGAGGTCACTACATACAGATTATACAGCCACCACTAGGTGGAGATCACTACTTACAGATTATACACCACCACTAGGGGTGATCACTACATACACATTATACACCACCACTAGGGGGAGCTCACTACATACAGATTATACACCACCACTAGGGGGAGATCACTACATACAGATTATACACCACCACTAGGAGGAAATCACTACATACAGATTATACACCACCACTAGGGGGAGCTCACTACATACAGATTATACACCACCACTAGGGGGAGCTCACTACATACAGATTATATCAGTTGAAAAATATACAACCCTGGAATATTAATCCATGTTTTATAGGCCTGCTATTACTAGCAAAATACACAAATGTCTGTTTACACAATTCTATGGGGTACTGTCTGCAGAGAGCACAGAGCACAGCAATGTCCACAGCCCACTACAATATTGGAATATAAGTCCATATATCACAGTCCTGCTGCTACGAACAACATACATGTATAATAACACAGTGTGAGCACTTGGAGAAGCTACAATCCTGGAAAATAAATCTATATATCACAGTCCTGCTGCTACTAACATCATACAAGAAAGGATTATGACACCACTCCAGGAACAATACATAGCACTGGGAGCAGTCTGAATAGTGACACCTGCTGACAGGTCCCCTTTGATATACAGCTAATTTGGAACTGCCCTTTGAGTTGCTACACTATTGAAACCATTCTGTAACAGAACACCAGTATCCATGTCTGTATTGCGCAGGGCAGGGTAGTGGTCCCTGTACTTGTGACGGGCTCTAGCGTATAGGCCATAGGATAGATAAGTGGCGCGGATTTTTCAGGTCGCTGCTTATCCTCCTTCTTCCTGTAATTTATAGATTTTTTTTTTTTTTTTGCACATTTTACGTCTCCATAAAAATTGCCAGCATTGTGATTTTAGCATCGGATAAATTCTGCAGGGATTTTCTAGTCTAAGTGTAGAAAATATTTGCTCAGCGAAGTGCCAGTCCCCATTCATCGCTCCGAGAGCTCGGATTGAAGGATTCCGCATTCCTCCATGTAACGCAGAGTTATAATTATAATCAGCGGCTCAGGGCACAAGTGTTTCCAGCAAACAGACTGACACATTGTCACGCACCCACTGGATATCATCTTCTCTGCTATTCCTTTCACAAAACCAAAGGGAAAGAAAAAAAAAGGAATAAAATACCAGGACACAGATTTACATTTCTACTGAGTAAATCCCCAAAATAAGAATAGAAAGAAATAGTAAAATTGTGTCATTATCTCTTATCATTAAAGTTTATAGAAAAGAAAAACTGAATTATATTCTATAATTCTAGAACTATACTGCAATTTACACTTCTACCACTAGGTAGGATATAGAGAACCTGCTCAGAGCTGCTCTTTGTGACAGCGCACCATGAGGCGATTCTGGGAATTACAAGGGGAACATGTTGGAATTAATGGGAAATATTTGCATAAGGTATTAGCAGGTAATTATTTTATTAGGGTCCATGGACATTACTCTATTATGTCTCTGATGGTGAAAGGTTTCTACCACTTTTATGTTGACCTAGAGGCTTATACACGGCTTTTATCACATTAGAACTTGCTTCTTTAGGGTGATGCCACACATGGAGTTTTGAAACCGTTT
This sequence comes from Engystomops pustulosus, assembly GCA_019512145.1. Classification (NCBI taxonomy): domain Eukaryota; kingdom Metazoa; phylum Chordata; class Amphibia; order Anura; family Leptodactylidae; genus Engystomops; species Engystomops pustulosus. The sequence goes on from WNYA01001557.1 coordinate 6,882, forward strand.
TTTTGGGACGTTTTTAAGCAGTCCGTTAAAAAACGCATCCTTTTTTTTTTTTGTAAATGTGTCTTATTCTGTAGCACCGGATGCATCCCTTCCCTGCCCTGTCTGCATGTGCTGTCAATTTTTTCATTGCATTTTTGGTTTCAAATGAGATCTATGATGTAGGGGAATAATTTGCGACAAATTAGGCGCAAATGAGTCGGCCGTGTGACTATTCATTTATCATGGCAAAAGAACAGCAAACGTAATTTACAAGAAAAGGAACAAACCAGATGCAAAAATTAGGCGAAGCTGAGACCTGGTGTGATCAATGTGAGGACCTGGTGTGATCGAGATGGTCCTCTATAAAGTTAAAGATACAGTATTTTCGCGGAATATAAGGCGCAATAGTCCAAAGTGCGCACTCATAGTCACGAGTTCTTTTTTGACTTGTTTATTTGGGCGCAGGGCAGCGGACCATACTTACATAGGTCCCCGCTACCGGAGACCGGAGACAGCTGATCTCCAGCGGGAACTGCAGACCACGCGGCAACGAACAATTCTGCCGCGTCGGTCGCAGTTCACGCTGGAGATCTGCTGTCTCCGGTATGCGGGGACCAAGGAAGTATGACGGAGAATGCCGACGTGAAATTAGAACGAGTGACGGCTCTCAGTCTGAAGGGTGCTAGTGGGTTCGTCTTGGGTCGCGTCGCGTCTTCTCGTCGGGTCTTCCGCTCCGCCCCCGGACCTCCGCCAAGCCCCGGACACCTGCGGCCTTATAGTCCGATGCGCCTTATATATGGAATTTACATTATAAGGCGCATCGGGACTGATGCGCCTTATAGTTCGGGTGCGCCTAATGGCCCGGAAAAACGGTATGTAAAAAAAAAAAATAATAATAAATTCATGAGATAGAAAATGTTTCTTGGGGCTCTAGTATCAAACTTTTTGGTATGTCTTTTTTATTTTGAGACTTTTCATGGTTCTTGTTTTTTTTGCGTCTCAAACTCTCTTCCTTTCCAAGTTCGCCATTGTATCTTTCCTGCCGTGTCCCCCAAGTTATCACCGGAATCCAGATGTCTAAATGCGGACTACTCAAAAAAAGTCACACTTTTGTGAGGCCTGAACAGGCGTGAAAAAAAAATAGTGGGGGAACTGTTTGCGACTTTGGTTTTTAGTGAATTTGAGACCTTTTTAAAACAGAACGCCAATGTTTCAAAAGGGAAAAACGGCTAAGACAACATCTGACCAAAACTGGACTGATGATACACGTGACCCTTTGCCTTTTTTTTATTGCAATGTATCGGAAATGGAGTCGTGATAATATTTTTAGATCGCACATTCAGACAATAATCCCCTCTACGAGATGATCCCATAGAAAATGATGAACATTTTACAATTTAAACCTGCGTGAAGGATCTTTTCAGTGTTGTATCAGTTAATTTTTCATTTGGGAAGTGAAGACCTTTGTTTCCAGTAACGAAGAGGGAGGATTTTTTTTCAAATGAGCTGTCAGAGCAGAGGAGTTTGTGGGCGGGGTATGATGCTGGCGGGATAAGGGGTTATAGGCAGTATACAGGGAGATGCAAACAAATGGCGGGGGGTTTTAACCCGTTTTGGCCACGTTTTAAGCAGTCAGTACGATCTGAAAATGCACTAACTAAAAACGGCCCAAAAAATGGCAATTGATAAAAAGGTAGCTAGGGGGGTCATTTAATAAGGGCGACGATTCGCGTTTTCCCAACCGTGTTACTACGAAATATGTCTCGATTTGCGCCGATTTTCCCTGAATGCTGTGCGCGGGCTCACTTCCTTGACGACATTTTCCGTCGAGTCAGGATTGTGGTTCGGCCCCCACGGCAGCCGGATCGGCGAGTGACGGAAATGTGCGGCGTGGGTTTCACGGAACGATAAAACCCGACGTATTCGGGAAAAACGTTCCGGCATTTATAAAACCCGAAAGTGTTTGCTTGCGAAGCGCTTACACTTCACACGTAGTCCGATCCGGTGGTGATTTCCGGGCAGTTCAGACTGGATTTGTCAGCGAAGCAGCGCCACCTGGTGGACGGCGGAGGAACTGCCTTAATTAAATCCCGTCCGGACCCGAATCCACCGCAGAGAACGCGCCGTGGATCGCGAATGGGCCGGGTAAAGGAAATGTTGGCCCTATGTGTACATCACAAGGGTGAGGCCACACATGCAGTTTTTGAGAGGTTTTTGGTGTTTATAAGCAGTCCTTTCAGTACAAAAAAACGAATGTTTTTGAAGGGGGGGAAGTGTTAGACAAAGGACCCAAGAAAGGGGTTCAAAACGCCATGTGTGGCATCACCCTCAAGGGTGAGTCACACATGGCGTTTTAGCCCATTTTTGGCATGTTTGTTAGTTAGTGCATTTTCAGATGTAAAAACGCATGTTGTACATCACCTATAGTGAAGAGTCGCACAAACATCGTGTAGAACATATCACAAGTCAGCTAAGGCGCGATGCACTCAAAAACCACTGAAGTGCCGGAGCTTTAAAAAAAAGCGAAAAGGAAACAAAGAAAAAACGGGAGAAAGAACAATAAAAAAAAGTTGAAAAGAAGAAGAAAAAAACTAAAAAAAGAGATTTACAACCTAACAAATAAATGAGTAAAGAAAACAATTGAAGTGAAAAAGCCAAAAAAACGGGAACCTAACCAAAAAAATAACTAAAATCCCCCACCCCACGACCACCCCCCCCCCCCCGTGTGTGTATATGTTACCGGGAAGAGACGTATCTAAACTAAACCTACAACACTCAGTTCATGGGTGAGCACGTTAACCGGTGCAACGGATGACGCTGGTACGCTCGGGCATACGTTTGCCCTCATTATGATATTGAGGAGGTAGTACCACGGCGTTAGATTTACAGGCACCCGCGCCCGGTCAGAGGCCGCAGGTCGGGATCAGGGAGGGATCGGCTTGTTGTCAATTAATACACGCCATGTCACACATTTTAGCCTTTGCGGTTTGTTTTCTGACATTAATCAAGATTAATTGGGGCTTTTAATTACCTGGTAGATGCCAGGTCGGCCATAGGTTAGCAGAGATCCGGAGCGTTGGGCACAGTGCCAGTATATAAATACGCTCATGCGACTGCAAACAGAATTATTTACAAAGCGGGAGGGACGTGAGGGGGGAAGAACCTGAAGGGGCTCAGTCCATACAACGGCGAGGTCCACTCTATATCCACGGACAATCCATCCATATCCACGCACGTTCCAACTTATACACACGGAGCGTCCATCTATACACACGGCACGTCCCATCTATACACAATCATCATAACGACGGGGTCATCATTCACTGCGCACTAAACACGCATCCATCTTACAACACGGCACTTAGGCCGCACGTCTATATTCACTGCACGTCCACGATCCTATACAACCCCTTGCCCCGCACTTGTCCATTTTTTTTCGTTCCTCATATATCACACGGCCCGCAGATATCCATGCTACTCACATATTACATGACGTCCATCTATAACAGACGGCGGGCAAATACGTCTGCAGCACTATAGACTCACATGACAAGTTATACCACACTCTACGATATCCATGCACGGTCATCGAGATCCACTTGAAGTCCATCTATATCCACTGCACATCCATCTATATCCACTGCACGTCCATCTATACCCACTGCACATCCATCTACACTCACCGGCCACTTTATTAGGTGACCCGGTCCAACTGCCCTCTTAAACACTTAATTTGTAATCAGCCAATCACATGGCAGCAAACTCAGTGCATTAGACATTGTAGACCTGGTCAAGACAATCTCCTGCAGTTCAAACCGAGCATCAGCGTATGGGAAAAGAAAGGGATTTGTGTGGCTATTTGAAGTGGCATGGGTTGTTGATTGCCAGAAGGGGTGGTCGAGTATTTCAGAACTGTGAATTTACTGGGATTTCCCGCACAAACATCTCTAGGGTTTACAGAGAATGGTCAAAAAAGAAAAAACATCCAAGTCGAGCGGGACTTTCTCGTGGGCGGAAATGCTTGTGATGCCCAGAGGTCAGAGGAGCATGGGCAGACTGGTCGAGAGGGATAGAAAAGGAAACAGTGATCAATCCCACCCGTTAAACCAAGGTAGGCAGAAGAGCATCTCTGAACGCAACGACCTCGAAACTTTGAGGCAGATGGGCACAGCAGCAAGGACCCACACCGCGGTGCCACTCCTTCAGATAAGTACAGGAAACATGAGACACTGTGCCACAAGCTCATTGAAATTGGTAGAAGAGAAGATTGGAAAAAAAACATGCCTGTCTGATGACAGTCTCGACTTTATGATGAGACATCGTCGGAGGCCCTAGGTCAGAATGTTGGCTCGTCTCCGTTCAAAAACATGAAAGCCAGGGCAGACATACTGCCTTGTATCAACGGTTAAGGCTGGTGGTGGTGGCACCTTTTACTGGCTCATGGCCCTCCCCCCCCCGGCCCGCCCCCCTGTCAGGGAAATTTTTCTTGGCACTCTGGGACCACTTGCGTACAAGGAAAACAAGGCCGACCTCGAGTTGGGCTGACTAGACAAGGTCAATACTTTATGAGCACAATGTCACCTGTAAAATCCTCGATGGCTATTGCAGCAGGCAGCACGCGAATGAACAACGACAACTTGCCACTCCTCCCTGGGCATAACAGAAGTACTCATGGGAGTTCCTTGTAGTACTCATGGGAGTTCCTTGTAGTATTCGGGGGAGTTCCTTGTAGTATTTGGGGGAGTTCCTTGAAGTACTCATGGGAGTTCCTTGTAGTATTCGGGGGAGTTCCTTGTAGTATTCGGGGGAGTTCCTTGTAGTATTCGGGGGAGGTCCTTGTACTATTTGGGGGAGTTCCTTGAAGTACTCATGGGAGTGCATTGTAGTAATTGGGGGAGTTCCTTGGGATACTTAGGGGAGTGCTGTATAGTAACTAGAGGAGTTCCATGTGGTAATAGGGGGAGTTCTGTATATGAATCGCGGTAGTGACTTTAGTAATTGATCTGTAAAGAGCTTGGTGACCCTGAATGAATAAAGCTTTAGTTGATCTCAGTAATGGGGGGAGCTCTTACCACCAGGGGGAGCTCCTGCAGTAATTGGCATTCAGGGAGTTTCTTGTAGTTAGTAGTCGGGGAAGCAGCTCCATAGCTTTCAGCATAGTACTTGGTGAAGGTCCTTGTAGTATTGGGTAGACATCTTCTTGCTCTGCTGTGGCTAATACACATTCACATCTTCATCATCTCTGCTTTATGTCCCTTATCCTGGCGCCCATTGTGCTCCTGCTCTATGTCTATGCAGCGGAAGCTTCTAGATAAACCGTCTCCTAGAGAAGCTCAATGATAACCCATCCCCCCTCCCCCCTGGCTCAGACTACACAGACCTGCACTGGCTGTTATAATACAATGTAACAATCATCTGCAGAGAAAATCGCCCTGAAAATATAACAGGATTGTACTGAAGCCACACTGCTCCGGGGGGAGTTTGTTACAGTGTGTCAGTATCGCCAAAAAAAGCCAAGAATAAATCCACTGTCTCTCTTATCCCCGACCTCTCATATTTACTGTGAGCCACAGACCCAACTGAAATAACATCATAGACCTCACCGGGTCATAGGAGGCGGAGCCTAAGGATATTCCCATAATGTCTCATAGCGGGAGACCCCTGTAATATCCATCACGTACACAACCCCCCCGGAATATCACAGGCAGAGGACATATACTGACCATCATGTGCTGGACCTGCCATATAGGTCATTCACATCACTACAGAATAATACAATAATATAACACTGCCCCCTATGTACAGGATATAATGTGGGGCTCCTATAGGGGGCAGTACAGGGGGGCAGGAAGGAGACTTCATAACTGTACACCCAATTATTTCTCACCACAGGGGCAAAGCATCAGACTGTTATGGCACTAAACTGCTACTCATTCCTAAAGGGGGAACTCACTACATACAGATTATAAACCACCACTAGGGGGAGCTCACTACATACAGATTATACACCACCACTAGGGGGAGATCCCTACATACACATTATACACCACCACTAGGGGGAGCTCACTACATACAGATTATACACCACCACTAGGGGGAGATCACTACATACAGATTATACACCACCACTAGGGGATTCAGCCATTCCTTATCGGACGTTGATTTGATAAACCCTGCCATGCTTTTTCCAGAATTGAAACGCGTTTTGGTCTGGGGATATGTACCATAGGACACATAGGGGGTCATTTACTAAGGGCCCAATTCGCGTTTTCCTGACGTGTTACCCGAATATTTCCGGTTTGCGGCAATTTCCCCTGAATTGCCCCGGGATTTTGGCGCACGCGATCGGATTGTGGTGCATCGGCGCTGGCATGCGATGGAAATCGGGGGGCGTGGCCGAACGAAAACCCAAAGGATTCGGAAAAACCGCCGCAATTAAAAAAAAAAATGTGTGGCGGAGCTTGCACTTACCTTCACTCAGCCCGGCTCGGTGTATTCCAGTGCGTTTCGGGGAACTTCAGCGCAGCAGCGCCACCTGGTGGACGTCGGAAGAACTGCCTTAGGTGTTATCAGGACCTCCACAGTCCCATGTAAGTGACGCGTTTCGGTCCGTTTTTAGTTCTATAGATGGCAGTATTATATAACACAGGAGGTTGTCCGTGCTCTGCCTGTCATCTGTACATACAAGTGACGGATATAATTACACCGCCCCCTGTGTTCTTATAAAACCGCCACCCCTGGCCACCATGATGACAGCAAGTGAAGCGACAGTGGAGCACTGGGTATTGTACATTATACAGATCTATTAAAGGTGGCGTCGCGCCAACCTTCTCACATCATCCAGGTTAACAATGTTACTGCCCACGCTGTCTGCGGGGAATGTGAGGAAATACAATGTATCTGTGATTTTATTTGCTTTGTGATTATTGTCGTCACTTCTTATAATTAGATTTTAGTGCAAAAAATACACAAATATAACCCAGATGTATTCATCTAAAAGGAAACTGTCAGCAAGTGTGACCATAGACATCCCTGGAGAGATGTGTAATCAGACCTCACACTGCTGTGCTCTGTGCTCTCTGCAGCCAGTGTTATGTACTGTCCCTGGAGAGATGTGTGTCCTGCAGTAATTGGAATTAGGGAGTTTCTTGTAGTTAGTTCGTCGGGGAAAGGGCTCCATAGCTTTCGCATAGTACTTAGTGAAGATCCTTGTAGTATTGGGTAGACATCTTCTGCTCTGCTGTGGATACTAATTCATTGCACACTTCACATCTCTGCTTTATGTCCTATCATGGCGACCATTGTGCTCCTGCTTATGTCTATGAAGCGGAAGCTTCTAGATAAACCGTCTCCTAGAGAAGCTCAATGATTAACCCATCCCCCCTCCCCCTGGCTCAGACTACACCAGACTGCACGGCTGTTATAATACAAGGTAAACAATCATCTGCAGAGAAAAATCGACAACCTGAAAAATATAACAGGATTGCAATGAAGCCCACACTCTCCTCCCCCCCACAGGGCAAGGGAAGTTTCGTTACAGTGTGTGCAGCATCGGCAAAAAACAAAACAAAAAAATCCAATGTCTCTCTTATCCAGACCGCTCAATTTATGTGAAGCCACAGACCCAACTGAAATAACATCATAGACCTCACAGGGTCATTAGGGAGGCGGAGCCTGAGGATATTCCCATGATGTAATCATTAGTGGTTGTGGACCCTGTAATATCCATCACGTACACAACACCCCGGGAATATAACAGGCCAGAGGACCATATACTGACCACCATGTGATGGACCTACCAGATAGGTCTTCACTTCACTACAGAATAATACAATATATAACACTGCCTCCCTAGTACAGCATAACTACTATAATACTGCCCCCTATGTACAGGAATATAACTACTATAAAAAAAAAAATACTGCCCCTAGTACAGGAATATAACATATAATACTGCCCCTAGGTACAGGAATATAAACTACTATAATACTGCCCAATATGTACCAAGAATATAACTACTAAATACTGCCCCTATGTACAAGAATATACTGCTATAATAACGGCCCCCTATGAAGGCATATAACTACATAATACTGCCCCCCTAGTACAGGAATATAACTACTATAATACTGCCCCCTATGCTAAAAGAAGATAATACTATAATCTGCCTCCTTGTACAGGAATATAAATGCCTATAAATAAGCCCCCTATGTACAAGAATATAACTGCTATAATACGGCTCCCCAGTACAGGAATATAAAACTACTCATAATAACTGTCCCCTATGTACAAGAATATAATACTATAATATGCCTCCTATGTAAGGGAATATAACACTATAATAACGCCCCCTATGTACAGGAATATAACTACTATAATACTGCCCCCATGTACACGAAATAAACGACTATAATATGCCCACTATTGTACAAGACTATACCTACTATATACTGCCCCCTATGTAAAGGAATATAACTACTAATCCTACTGCTCCCTATGTACAGGAATATAACGAAATAATACTGCCCCCTATGCTACAAGAAATAACTACTATATACTGACCCCTATGTACAAGAATATAACTACCATAATCTGTCCCCTATGTCAAAGAATATAACTACTATAATACTGCCTCCTATGTACAGAATATAAACTACTAAACTGCCCCCTAGTACAGGAATAATAACTACTAGAATACTGCCCCCATATTGTACAAGAATATAACTACTATCATACTGCCCCCTAGGACAAGACTATAAAACTACTATAATACTGCCCCTATGTCAGGAAAAACTACTATACTACTGCTCCCTTGTACAGGAATTTCTAACTACTATAAATCTGCCCCCTATGTACCAGGAATATAATCGATAATACTGCCCCTATGTACAAGAATTATAAAATACTATAATTACGGATTCCTATGCTACAGGATATAACACTAGAATACTGCCCCCGATGTTACAGGAATATAACTACTATAATATGCCACCTTATGGACAAGAATATAACTACTATAATACGGGCCACTAGTACAAGAATATACTACTTAATACTGCCCCCTATGTACAGGAATATAAATACTATAATACTGCCCCCTATGTAAAGGAATATAACTACTATAATACTGCCCCCATGGGTCAGGAATATAACTACTAATACTTGCCCCCATGTACAAGAATAAACTACTATAATACTGCACCCTATGTACAAGAAGATAACTACTCGAATTATTCCCCTATGTACAGGAATATCACTACTATAATACTGCCCCTATGTACAGGGAATATAACTACTATAATCTGGCCCCCATATGTACAAGAAATATAACTACATAATACTGCCCCTTATGTACAAGCAATAATACTAAATATGACCCTATGTAAAAGAATATAACTACTATAAATACTGCCCTATGTACAAAAGAAACTACTATATACTGCCCCTCTGTACAAGAATATAAACTAAAAATTACTGCCCCTAGTACAGGAATATAACTACTATAATAATGCCCCCTATGTGCAAGAATATAACTCCTATAATACTGCCCCTATGTACGGAATAAACTACTATATACTGCCCATCTGTACAGGGATATAATACTCATATGCCCCCTATGTACAGGGAATAATACTATAAACTCGACCCCCTATGTACAGGAATATAACTACTATAAATACAATTGCCCCATATGTAACAGGAATATAAACTAGATAATACTGCCACCTACTGTACAGGAATATGAAAATATAATACCGCTCCCCTTGTACAGGGTATAACTACTAGAATTACGCCCCTATGTACAGGATATAACTACTATAATACTCTCCCCTATGTACAGGAATATAACTACTATTTAATACTGCCCTATGTACAAGAAATAACTACTATATACTGCGCCTTGTACAAGAATAAACTACTATTATACTGCCCCCTATGTACAAGAATCTAACTATAGAATACTGCCCCCATGTACAGAATATAATACTATAATACTGCCCCCTAGTACAAGAATATAAATACATAATAATGCCCCCTTGTCCAAGAATATATACTACTATAATACTGTCCCCTATGACAAAATATACTACTATAATGACTGTACCCTATGTTATACAAGAATATACCTACTATAATACTGTCCCCTATGTACGGAATATAACTACTATAATAGCTGCCCCCTATGTAAGGAATATAACTACTAAATAGGCCCCCAATGTACAAGGGATATAACATTACTATAATACTGCCCCTAGGGTTACAGGAATATAACACTTAATACTGCCCTCTATGTACAGGAATATACTACTTATCATACGCCCCTATATACAGGAATTATAACTACTATAATACGGCCCCTTCTATTCCCACAATCCTTTGCTGTGAGGACACCCTCCTGGCATATGCAGCTTATTTTAGCAGATTCTTGACTGGATGGCGGTGTGTACATAGTGGCGGTTTTTCCATCCTGTACCCTGTCGTTTATGTCTCGCTGCTTTCGTTACCTTTAAGCAACCTCACAGATATTTGCTGAAAGCACAATTTACTGCCGGAGCGTGAGAGAACTCCCGAGTGAGCATTACCCCTGGTGCACAGAACCAGAGCGATGTCCCTGATGCTTTGTCTTGCTACAGTGTTATTAATCTGATAAACGAATGCTGCTTGTATTGGTCTGGAAAGTTGATGTACTTGCCCGAGTGACAAATCAAAACGGGGTTGTCACAAAACCTTCCAGACTCAACAAACATTTCTACCAATCCCTCGTCTGCATGTATGATATAGATACGTTCCGGGCCTGGGAAAGTTGGGTTGACTTTGTAAATGATTGTCCCCCGTTTATTATCCAGATTTGGTGCTCAGTTAGAAAGGAAAGCTGGGTCAGAAATTTTTGAAGATTCCTGACGTCCATCAGTACCACAGGGTTAATGCCACCACTTTTCTGGGAAATTTGTGCAGTTTTCAGCCTTAAGGCAAGATTTTCAGCCAGTGTGAAAAGCCAAATGATTCATCTCGTGTGATGCCACCCGATCAATTGATGTTTTGTTATGTAAAAATCATCCACCCAGTCACAAGATACGCCCTTACAAGTTTCTATGAGACTCATACAATACTTAGCAATGGGCGGGGGACATGTAGGTTACGCCCCCTTTTAGTTATGAGTTGATTTACATAATTTTTTTGAGGGGCTGTATCTTTGAACGGTGGAAAGGATGCTAAAAAAAACAAAGCCAAATTTATCAGGGACACGGGGAGAAGTCCACATGATTTCTGAATGTGGCATTTTGTGCTTTGTGATAAGGAACCCTTAGTAGCCACCCAGGTAATTATCTGTCACTAAAGAAGCTGCCGTTCATCCTCTTGTGTGTAACTCATATCATGTGGAACAGGATTCTGTGTGGCAACAGTAGCATTCCTGGTCTTACATAATCAAAGTGTTCCAGGTCTCACTATACATAAATGTACATCTTACACCGCGCCCCCCGCAGCTTGAGATGGTACATGCAGCGCAACGGTACACAAATGGGTACAAAAGAAAAGAAGTGTCAATGTCATCCACGATGAAATTCGGTAGACGGTCTAAGAATTTCCTTCTGTTACACCAATGGGTGTGTGGCCTATCATCATAATGATTATAATGCAGCTGTGGAGATCGATGTGGTCAAGATAGTAAGTGTGATTGACTCACGAGATACTGGCATACAGTACCTAACAGCACCACTAGGGAGCACAGGAGAATACAAATGCTGTATATGACAGCCACCACTAGGGGGAGCTCAGGAGATACTACATACTGTATATACAGCCACCATAGGGAGCACAGGAGAATATTACATGCTGTAATACAGCCACCACTAGGGGGGGATCAGGAGATTATAAAGACTAACTGTCTATTACAGCCACCACTAGGAGGAGCTCAGGAGATTACTTACAAGTATATACCGCCACACACTAGGGAGCACAGGAGAAATATACAGCCTGCTAACTACGCACCACTAGGGGGGAGCTCAGGAGATTAGCTATTCCAATCCACACAAGGGTGTGTCAGATATACTACTGGCTAACAATGAGAGACTAGGGGGATTGGCTCAGTGAGATTACTACCTATGTATTGAAACAGCCACTCAACTAGGGGGTGGCTCCGTGAGATGACTTACATGGTTGTAGTATACAGCCAACCCTAGGGGAGCTAGGAGATACTACATACTGTATATACAGCCACCACTAGGGGGAGCTCAGGAGATTACATAGTATCGGCACAGGATCGATACTACTGCTGTATTACAGCCACCACTAGGGGGAGCCTCAGGATGTATTCTGACAATACTGTATATACAGCCACCACATGGTTTGGAAGCTCTGAGATTACGAACATACTGTATTACAGACCACCCTAGGGAGGAGATAAAGGAGATTACGTACATTCTGTATATACAGCCAACCAGTCGGAGAGGAGCATCAGGGATTACTACATACTTGATACAGCCCCCACTAGGAGGGGACTCACGGCGATTACTACATATTCTGGTATACAGCCACAACTAGCGGGAGCCAGAGAGATTACACATACTAGATATACAGCCACCATGGGGGAGACCAGAGATATAATACTGTATATAAGCCACCACTAGGGGGAGCTCAGGAGCTTACTACATAATGTATATACAGCACCCCAAGAGGCGCTCAGGAGATTACAACTACTATGTATAGACACCACCACTAGGCAGGAGCACACGGAGAATACTATCATGATGATATATACAGTCCACCACTAGGGGGAGCACAGGAGAATACTGATCATGGTATATACAGCAACACCTAGGGGGAGCACAGGAGATATACGGATACTGCTACATACAGCCACCAACTAGGGGAGCACAGGAGTTACTAGTTACTGTATATACAAGCACCAGGGAGGTAGGGGTTAATCGATGATATTACAGGCACAGGGGGATTAGATATTATATCATGTCATAACATCACCAATAGGGGGAACACAGTGAATTTCTAAAGATACACTATCATACAGGCCACGCTAGGGGAGAGCACAGGAGAATAATACATACTGGGGCACGTGTAGCATAAGTCCAGCTTTGCCCGTTTGCTCTTTGGGACTTTTCTTGGCTTTTTCTGCTGGTCGCAAATAAGCTCAAGCACCATTGAATAGTGTCAAAAGTTAAAGAAAAAGGCAAGACAAAGGTACATGTAGCACTATCTATATACAGCCACCACTAGGGGGAGCTTACATTCTATATAAACTAAAACAACCACTAGGAACAGGATGGCTCGAAATATGGCCACGAGGTGCCAGACGGTGGCCTCCAAGCTCTCTCTACGGGCACCGCTCGCCATACCACCCAGACAGAAACGCCGACAGGGACACAAGGCCTCTTGCAGCCCAGGCAGCCACCGGGACCTAGAGAGGAGTACAATGCATAATGAAATTCCTCTCCTTCTTTTTACTATCATTGGTTGCCTCAGGTGCCAATACATTAAACTGTGTGAAAGAGCAGGGGTCAGTTACTGCTTATGAATGTCGCGATGGCACGTTCAAAAAATAAAGCAGGTTTGTTTGTAGTTGGGGCACTTGTGTTAAAGGTTTGCCATCACTGGCGCATAGCCGCGAATAAGCTTAATCATACAGAATTACAAACAGCCACTAGGGGGAGCTCTACAGAAGATTATACACCACCACTAGGGAGTCACTACATTACGATTATACACCACCACTAGGGGAGATCACTACATACAGATATACACACCACTAGGGAGATCAGCGACATTACAGATTATACACCCACTAGGGGGAATCCACTACTACGATTATACACACCACTAGGGGGAGATCACTACATAAGATTCTACACCACCACTAGGGGGAGATCACTACATACAGATAGACACCACCCTGGGGGAGATCACTACATACAGATTATACACCACCACTAGGGGTGAGATCACTACATACAGATTATACACCACCATAGGGAGCGAAGGATCATACATACAGGATTATACACCACCCACGGGGGAGTCACTGACATACAATATCACCACCACTAGGGGGAGTCACACATACAGATTATACACCACCACTAGGAGGAGATCACTACATACAGATTATACACCACCACTAGGGGGACTCACTACATACAGCATTATACACCACTCTAGGGGAGATCACTACATTACAGATTATACACCACCACTAGGGGGAGATCACTACATACAGAATTATACACCACCATAGGGGGAGTCCACTACATACAGATTATACACACCACTAGGGGGAGATCACTACATACAGATTATCACCCACCAATAGGGGGAGCTCATACAGCAGATATAACCACCACAGGGGAGTCACACATACAGATTATACACCACCACTAGGGGGAGATCCAAAAAGACTACTACACTATACACCACATAGGAGGGAGCTCACTACATACAGATTTAATCACCACCACTAGGGGAGATCACTACATACAGATTATACACCACCACTAGAGGAGGAATCACTACATACAGACTATACAACCACCACTAGGGAGCGATCACTACCTACAGATTATACACCACCACTAGGGGGAGATCACTACCTAAAGCTAACAACACACACTAGGGGAGATCATACATACAGATTAACACCACCACTAGGGGGAGATCACTAATACAACATTATACACCACCAATAGGAGGAGATCACTACATACAGATATACAACACCAATAGGGGGAGCTAACTACATACAGGGTATTACACCACCTAGGGGGAGTCACTACATACAGATTATACACCACCACTAGGAGGAGATCACTACATACAAGATTATACACACCCCTAGGAGGATCACTACATACAGATTATACACCACACTAGGGGAGATCACTACATACAGATTATACAACACTAGGGGAGCATCACTACATACAGATTATACACCACACTAGGGGGAGATCACAATACAGATATACACCACCAATAGGGGAGATCACTACATACAGATTATACACACCACTAGGAGGAGATCACTACATACAGATTATACCCACCATAGGGGGGATCAACTATAGATATACACCACACTAGGGGGAGACCACTACATACAGATTATACACCACCACTAGGGGGAGATCACTACATACAGATTATACACCACCACTAGGAGGAGCTCACTAATACAGATTATACCCACCATAGGGGAGCTCACTACATAACACTTACACCACCACTAGGGGAGATCACTACATACAGATTATACACCACCACTAGGGGGAGATCACACATACAGATTATACACCACACTAGGGGGATATCAACATACAGATTATACACCACACTAGGAGGAGTCATACATACAGATTACACCACCACTAGGGGAGATCACTAATACAGATTATACACCACCAATAGGGAGAGATTACTACACGACAGTTTCCATCACCACCTAGGGGGAGCTCACTAAATACATATATACACCACCACATAGGAGGAGATCACTACATACAAGTTATACACCACCACTAGGGGGGATCACTACATACAGATTATACACCACCACCATAGGGGGAGATCACTACATACAGATTATACACCAAATAGGGGGAGATCACTACATACAGATTATACACACCACATAGGGAGATCACTACATACACATTATACACCACACTAGGGGGGAGTCCACTACATACAGATTATACACCACCCACTAGGGAGGAGATCAATACATACAGATATACACCACCTAGGGGGAGATCCATACATACATACTAACACACCACTATGGGGAGACATCACTACCATACACTTATACACCACCACTAGGAGGAGATCACTACATACACATTATACACCACCACTAGGGGGAGCTCACTACATACAGATTATACACCACCACTAGGAGGTCACTACATACAGATTATACACCACCACTAGGGGGAGATCACTACATACAGATTATACACCATCACTAGGGGGAGCTCACTGTATACAGATTATACACCACCACAAGGAGTGTCACTTCTGTCTACAATGATTCCCCCCCTTAGTGGTCACTGATGAAAGATACATTTGTATAATAAAGCTGATGACACATCACAGAATTAGTATCTCTGAATCAGGTAAATACTAGACCTCTCACCTTCCGTCCAGCAGATTCTTTCTTGTGTTACACAATGTTTTTTACGCACTTGTTGACAATTATTGCCAGGAATGTCACACACGCGTTTTGCTCACATACCGAACAGAACTGTTACCGTTTAACAGAGAAAGTCATAAAGATCCTGGTAAATTCAAGGTTCCTGATGTGACGGCCGAGGTCAAAGAAGCTACCGGAAGCAAATTCCGTGATGGGACGGAAATGCGTTGTGATATCTCAGCAGCCCCGTAACCTGCCTGGTGCTGCCATTCCAGCGCTTCTTCCTTACAGTGGGAGAAAGGTGTAAAGACAATGGGGCACATTTACTTACCCGGCGCGTTCTCCGTCGAGGATTCGGTCTTCCTGTGATTCAGTAAGGCAGTGCACCCGATGTCCACCAGGTGTCGCTGCTGCGCTGAAGTCTGTCGGAGTTCATCATCCTACACTGGGTGCAGGTAAGTGAGTTTGAAGCGACACTTTTTTTTTAAAAATACCACGTTTTTTCCGAATCCGTCGGGTTTTCTGACGGCCACGCCCCCCCATTTCCGTTGCGTGCATGCCGGCGCCGATGTGCCACAATCTGATCGCTTGCGCCAACAACCCGGAACAATTCAGGGAAAAACACCGCAAATCTGTAATATTCGGGAAACCCAACGAGAAATAGCGATTCGGGTCCTTAGTAAATGACCCCCAATGTCTTATTAACTTACGCGTTTCGGTCTGTGCTGGTTTGTAGACTTGGATCAAAAGTATTTCAAATGACTGTAAATTTGGCTGGTTAGGATCTTGGCTACCTCTTGTATGGACATGTGAGGCTAACGCATTTGGTTCTTTTAGTGTCCATAGGAACAGGATGGGCACCTTCATGTCCAAGTCCTGAGTCTACTCAGCAATGATTGGTAGGTGACCTCCCACACTACAGCTGATACAAGACTCTGCAAACCCTATATTAATGGAAATATGAAAAGTGACGCGTTTCAGGCTTACTGAGACTAAAGTTATATGGGACGACTTCAAATATGGCTGAAATGACGATTATCACAGTCCTTCAGTCATCACTGGGCATTTATACACTGCAATAGATGGAAACTCACGCATTTCACTCTGTACTATGATTTAGCCATAACCCAGTCACTCTGTGCGGAGCTATTTATGATTTAACTGGTCTACGGTGCGATTCATGAGCAGAGAGATTGACTTAGTCACATTGGGGTTGCTGTGAATTAAAAATAAAACATTTGCCAACGCATTTTGGTCAGTAGGTCTTGGTTTTTTACATAATCTGTAATTCAGCCATTCCTTATCGGACGTTGATTTGATAAACCCTGCCATCCTTTTTCCAGAATTGAAACGCGTTTTGGTCTGCATATGTACCATAAGACACATAGGGGGTCATTTACTAAGGGCCCAATTCGCGTTTTCCTGACGTGTTACCCGAATATTTCCGGTTTGCTGCAATTTCCCCTGAATTGCCCCGGGATTTTGCCGCACGCGATCGGATTGTGGTGCATCGGCGCTGGCATGCACGCGATGGAAATCGGGGGCGTGGCCGAACGAAAACCCAAAGGATTCGGAAAAACCGCCGCATTTAAAAAAAAAATGTGTGGCGGAGCTTGCACTTACCTTCACTCAGCCCGGCTCGGTGTATTCCAGTGCGTTTCGGGGAACTTCAGCGCAGCAGCGCCACCTGGTGGACGTCGGAAGAACTGCCTTAATAAATCCCGTCCGGACCCGAATCCAGCGCAGAGAACGCGCCGCTGGATCGCGAATGGACCGGGTAAGTAAATCTGCCCCATAATGTTCAGATTGCATTGAACCTGCAGATAATTGTGGACATTACATGGGTAAAGCCCCTTGTGAAGATCTGAAACGCGTTTTGATCTCCAACAATTCCCTAATTAGTTCATCTCAACTTTCAGAGTGCAGCATTGGTCCTACAGACTGTACCTGATTGGCTGCTATACTTTTGTAGTACATAAGAGAGAGTATACCGGCGCGTTTTGGACCTTGATAAGGCGCCTTTTTAGTACCTCCTGCTGTAATCAGGACATTACCCTGACCCTATGGCCAACCCTGCACATGACAGGGATCAAGCTAGACTTGTTCCTATGTGTTTTAGTCCAGATTGGACATTGGTGATGTTGTGGGCACCTCAGTAGTATCCATAGATTGGCACCAGGTGTCGGATAATGAGCCCCTGAGCCCCTGATACACACGTGGGGGTGGGGGGGGGGATGCTGCCACATTTCATGTTTCGCAGGTGCTACAACCTATAGACGTTGATGATATCTGAGGTGCGTTATCTAAGTGTTATCAGGACCTCCACAGTCCCATGTAAGTGACGCGTTTCGGTCTGTTTTTAGTTCTATAGATGGCAGTATCATATAACACAGGAGGTTGTCCGTGCTCTGCCTGTCATCTGTACATACAGGTGACAGCTATAATTACACCGCCCCCTGTGTTCTTATAAAACCGCCACCCCTGGCCACCATGATGACAGCAGGTGAAGCGACAGTGGAGCACTGGGTATTGTACATTATACAGATCTATTAAAGGTGGCGCCGCGCCAACCTTCTCACATCATCCAGGTTAACAATGTTACTGCCCACGCTGTCTGCGGGGAATGTGAGGAAATACAATGTATCTGTGATTTTATTTGCTTTGTGATTATTGTCGTCACTTCTTATAATTAGATTTTGGTGCAAAAAATACACAAATATAACCCAGATGTATTCATCTAAAAGGAAAGTGTGACCATAGACATCCCTGGAGAGATGTGTAATCAGACCTCACACTGCTGTGCTCTGTGCTCTCTGCAGCCAGTGTTATATATTGTCCCTGGAGAGATGTGTAATCGACTCACACTGCTGTCTCTGTGCTCTCTGGCAGCCATGGTTATTAATGTCCCTGAGAGATTGTGTAATCCGATGGAGGTCGCGTCACAACGTGGAGCATACGGGCCTGTGCTCGTGGGCGTAGGTTCAGCCAGTTTAATGTTGTCCCTGGGAGTGAGATTTGTAATCAGACGCCACACTGGGGGGAACTAAGTTGTGGCGAAGGGTCTGTACCCTCTGGGCAGAGCCAGATTGTGTATTGTCCTTGGAGAGATGTGTAATCATTCTCACACTGCTGTGCTCTGTGCTCTCTGCAGCCAGTGTTATGTATTGTCCCTGGAGAGATATGTAATCAGACCTCACACTGCTGTGCTCTGTGCTCTCTGAAGCCAGTGTTATGTATTGTCCCTGGAGAGATGTGTAATCAGATCTCACACTGCTGTGCTCTGTGCTCTCTGCAGCCACTGTAAGGTATTGTCCCTGAAAAGATGTGTAAACAGACCTTTATGTATAATGTTAGTAGCAGCAGGTGTAGTACATGTGTGTATGTGTGTTACTGTATGTAGTACATGTGTGTTACTGTATGCAGTACATGTGTGTATGTGTGTTACTATATGCAGTATATGTGTGTATGTGTGTTACTGTGTGTAGTACATGTGTGTATGTAAAACACAAAGCATGTATTATTATGGCCCAAAATCAAGGACGTTTTTGCCTCTGGTTCACTCAATATTCAAAATTTATCAGCATGGCTGTGAACTAAAACTTATATTTTTTTATTAGATATACCTTAAAATATACAAAGGTCACAGGTTGTGAACGTGACGTTTTTGGTTCTAACATATACAGGTATGTCCTTTACCATCTTAATGCTCCCGTCAATACACGTATTTTGGAAACAGCACAGCTGACCACTGGACACAACTACAGACCATTACAAGTTGTGGTAAGAACCATCTTTTATTTCCTCTTTGCAAGGTATTTTTTGGATGGTAGGGTACATGGCACCGTGATTTACAGGTACGTGGCATCCCCATTGTTTGATCCACAACCGTTGGGGGTTGTGGTGATCAGTATAGTCGCCTAGGTCGGCGTCTATAGTACGGATTGTTGTTGTTGTTCTTAGAATTCACAACCTGTGACCTTTGTATATTTTAAGGTATATCTAATAAAAAAATATAAGTTTTAGTTCACAGCCATGCTGATAAATTATACATGTGTGTATGTGTGTTACTGTATGGAGTACATGTGTGTATGTGCCCCCCGCACGTCCTCTGCTATACTCTGTGCCTGAATCACATACCGCAAACCCCTAACCCTCCTCTGATATACTCTGTGCTTGAATCACTACCACCTTCCCCAAGCCTGTGTCGTCTCTGATTACTACTGGCTAGATCCCGTCCACCTCCCAGCCTCCTCTGATATACTCTGGTGCTGATCACTCTACACTACCACCCCCAGCTCCTCTGATATACTCTGTGCTGCGACATCACTACCATTCCCCCATACCTCGGATATCTTTCTGCTTGATCACATACCCCAAACTCCCACCCTCCTCTGATATACGCTGTGCGGCTCACTACCAAAACTTCCACCCCAGCCTCCTCTAAATACTCTGTGCTTATCACGACCACCCCCCAGGCCTTCCTCTGATACTTGTGCGATCGCTACCACCCCAGCCTTCCTCTGATATACTCTGTGCTTATCACTACGCACCCCCAGTCTCCTCTGGTATCGCGTGCTGAATCGCCTACCTGGTCCCCCAGCCTCCTCTGATTATACGCGGTGTCTTGCAATCCACTTTACCCATCCCCCAGCCTCCTTCGGATTAACTCTATGTGCTGATCCACTATCCAACCCCCAGCCGCCGCTGAACACACTCTGGGCGTGATCACTACCTGACACCCCAGCCCTCTGCTGAGTATTACCTCGGTGCCGAAAGCACGGCCTGAACCATATAAAGTGTCGGGCCCCCAAGCCCTCCTCTGATATACTCTGTGCTGAGCACTACCACCATCCCCGCCTCCTTCTGATAGAACTACCTGTACTGACTCACTTACCATTCCCCAGCCTCCTCTGAGTATGGCTCGGTGCGGAGCACTACCACCTGAAGCCCGACCCCTCCTCTGATTAACTCTGTGCTGATCACTCCACCCCAGCCTCCTCTGATATATTCCTTCTGATCACTGCCCTCCCTCCAGCCTTCCTCTGTATACTCTGGCTGATCACTACCACCTGAAACCCACCCTCCTCTGATAGAACTCTGGTGCGTCACTTACACCCCGCACTCTGCGCTCACTGATATAGCAACTGGTGCTGATTCACTACCCCCACCTACCCCCACCTCTTCTCTACATACTCTGGAGGCTATCACTACACCACACTCCAGCCCCTCCTCTTTATTATACTCTGTGCTGATCACACCTCCTGCGCCCCGCTCCTCTGTATACTCGGTGCTGATCACTACCACACCCTTACACCGTAACGCCCAGCACGGAGCCTCGGATCTTAATCGTTGTGCTGATCACGTACCACCACCACACCCCCCTGCTCGCCGCTTTAGATACCTGTGCTGATACGTAAACCCCCCCCAACTCCAGCCATCCGCTGAGATCTCTTGTTGTCTGTTCCCTACCAGACCCCCAGCCCATCCTCTGTATACTCGGCTGAAGCACGACAACCTCTCTCCCAGCACTCCTCTGATATAGCCGGGTCTGACTTCACTGCCTACCGGCTGACACCAGCATGCCCGGATATAAATCGCACGGAGGTAACTACCACCCCCAGCTCCTCTGATATACTCGGTACGGAGCACACCACCGCCCCAGTCTTCCTCTGATATACTCTGTGCTAGATCACTACCACCCCCGCCTCCTCTGATATACTCTGTGCGATCTCTCCGCTGACACTGCAGCCTGTCGCTGCGGTCGTGTGGATGCTTCGTTTGTTGCAGTGCAGTGTTTGTGGTGCCTCGGGCGGGGCTTGGCAGTGACGGTAGCAACGGGTATATAATCAAAACGGATGCGCTTGTTTCAGGGGTTCCCACACACCCGTCGTGCCAGCGCTCTCAAAGCCGACCCTTCCCAGCGCCTCTGTGCCAGATGGTTTAGTCTCGGAGCTTGTTGGCCGGCGGCCGGGCATTGTGCATTAGTTGCAGATGAGGGCGCAGGTTTTCCCACTCAAGACCACCACTTGCCCGGTATTGTGGAGCAGACTGGCAGGTACAGTCACCAGCTATCCCAGCCCTCTGACCGGAACAAACAGCCCACCAGAATTCTCACCCCTCCACCGCGCCAGAGAGACAAGCAGCCTGAATGCCTCCATTGAGGCGCAAAGGAGTCTCCTTTCCTCTCCCCACATATCCAGTACATTCCACAGGCTCTTCTGCCGCGCTGCTACTTTGAGGAAAAGCTGGGGGTGATTTCCATCTCAGTTTTCTATCACATAGCTCCTGTCAAAAATCCATCTTTCCTGAGGTCTAGAAATGCTGAATCTGGTAGCGTCTCATCTGGACCCGGAATGAACAACGAAATGGTCATACTTCAGGACCCAGGAAAGTTAGTGTTGTAGTTCGCGGTCCATGGTTCTGTGTTACCTACTGCACAACTGCAAGCAAAGCTCCCATCCTCGGGGCATCATCCGCTTTCTTGGAGTCCTGAGTGGCTCAATGTGTGTCACCCGGTGTGACTGGCAGGTTGTCGGGCAGTCTGCACTGCTTACAGTGTAACGCTGCGCTCCTCTCTTGCAGCAAAGCGAGTGTGACATAATATTGGGCTGCAAGATCTCTCTCCCCATATGTTCTCCATGTCTGTGCGAGACTCCATCCTATGCCTCCATACAGCAGTTGCTATGGGGATTTTCTCCCCGTGACACACACGACGGCGCCAAGATAGGTGTCGATCGCCGACCCCAGATTCTGATGGCGAGAATACGAGTGCCCAGCAAAGGGCAACCATTGTAACGATGTGGCGGAATATCATCATCGCGTGACATAAATGGTAACGAGTCTCGTTCCAATCACACGATGTTGCTACACTGACATGAGGATGAGAACAGTTGCAACGTAAAGCTGGAAAGAATATCACAGAGGCACCGGGTGCGGATGGTGGGACCTCGGGTTACGGGGAGCGGGATGTGGGAGTCACGGGTTGGGGGTGCGATGGGTGGTAACTGTACGTTAGGGTGGATGGTGGGAGCACAGTACGGGCTTTGGATGGGTGTAGCCTATTGTAGGGGATGCTGATTGGGTGGGTGCTCGGGCACAGGTGCGAGGGTGGTAACTCGCTACGGGTGTGAGGGGTTTGGGAGTCACAGGTACGGCTGTGGTGGTGTGGTAGCTCTGGTAAGGGTGCGGATGTGGTGGTGCTCGGGACAGGAGGATTCCTGGTACGGGGTTGCGGATGGGTGGTAGCCTGGTAAGGGGTTGCGGATGGGTGGTATCTCGTCGTATGGGGTGCGTGTGTGGGTTAGCAGTCTGGTAAGGGTTGCTGATGGATTTGGAGCCTAGGTAGGGGTGTCTGATGGGGGTAGAGCAATCGAGTAGGGGGTAAAGCGAAAAAAAATGGTGGGAGCTCAACGGTAGGATGGGTGGATGGTATGACAAGCGGAGTAGTGTGAGTAGCTCGTGCAGTAGGGGGGTGGGGCGGATGGTGGGGATGCCCGTGCGTATGAGGCTGGTCGGAGTAGGGGGGTATCCGGGTAAGGTTCGCTGGTCGAGCTCATGAATGGCGATGGGTGGGAGCTCGGGTAGGGGGTTCGGAAATGGGTTGGGAGCTCGGGTAAGAGCGGTCAGGATGGTGGGGAGCTTCGGGTAGATGGTGCGGGCTGGTGTCAGTAGGGTGCGGAGTGGAGCTGGTAGGGGTGCATGCGGGTGGGAGCTGGGGTAGGGTTGCGATGGGTGGTAGCCTGGTAGGATGTCCGGATGTGGGTTCTGCCCGTGTATGCTGAGGGTGGTAGCACGTCGGCTAGGGGTGCGATGGGTTGGGTAGCTCGGTATCAGTGGGTGTCGATGCGGGGTACTCGAGCCTGTAAGACTTGCTGTATGGGTGGTAGCTTCGGGCTTAAGGGTGCGGATGGGTGGTAGCCTCGGCTAGGGTCGGCGGATGGGTGGAAGCAATTCGGCTAAGGGGTGCGGATGGTGGTTAGCTCGGCTCATGTTGTCGGATGGGTGGTTAGCACTTTCGGTAAGGGTGTGCGGAATGGGTGGTAGCCGCGGCTAAGTTGTGTGCGGTGATTGGTAGCTCGGCTAAGGGTGCGGGCTAGGGTGTTGCAAGGGCGGATGGTGAGTAGCTCGTCGCTAAGGGTCGGATGGGTGGTAAGCTCTGCTAAGGGTTGCGGATGGGTGGCTTAAGGTCTGGCTCGGCTAAGGGGTGCGGATGGTGGTAGCCGGCTAAGGGTGTTGCGGATTGGTTGGTACTCGGCTAAGGGTGATCGATGTGTGGTAGCTCGTGCTAAGTGGTGCGGATGGGTGGTAGCTCGGCAGGGGCTAAGGGGTTGGCAAGGGTGATGGGTTCCGGTAAGGTGCGATGTGAGCTCTGCTAAGGGGTGCGTGTATTGGGTGCTATCGCCTAAGGGTCCGGATGGGTTGGTTTCGGCTATGTGCATGTGTACCTCGGCTAAGGCGGATGTGGTCGCGGATGGGTGTCGGAGGTAGCTTCGCTAGGGTCGATGGTGTGGCCGCTAGGGTCGGGGGTGGTAGCTCGCTTAGGGCGATGTTTACACGCGGGGTGCGGATGGTGGTAGCGCTGCTAAGGGGTGCGGTGGTTGTTGCTCGGCAGGGTGCGGATGGGTGGTAGCGTCGGCAAGAGGGGTGGTCGGTTGAGTCAGGGTGGCGTGTAGCTCGGCTAAGGGTGCAGGATTGTGTGTATCTCCGCTAATGGGTGCGGATGTGGTGGTACGGGCTGGTGTCGGCTAAGGTGGTATGCAGGGTTGTGGTAGCGTCGGCTAAGTGGTGTCGGATGGGTGTAGCCTGCGGACTAATGGCGGAGGTTCTGGCTAGTTGCGATGGGTAGTACGCTTCGTGCTAAGGGGTGCTGAATGGGTGCGTGAGTCTCGACTAAGTGGGTGTGCGGATGGTTGGTAGCTCGGCTAAGGGTTCGACAGATGGGCTGTACTTCTGCTAAGTGGTTGCGGATGTCTTGCAAGGTGGAGGTAGCTCGCGGTAGGGTGCGAGGATTGTAGCTCGGCTAAGGGGCGGATGGGTGGTAGCTCGGCTAGGGTGCGGATGGTTGTACTCGGCTAAAGGGGTGCGTGAGATGGGTGTAGCTTCGCTAGGGCTGCTGTGTGGTGGTGCTCGGTCGTAAGGGGTGCGATGGGTGGTAGCGTAGCGGTCTGCGATGGAGCTGGGTTGCGGATGGGTGTGCTGCGAGTAGGGCGGTATTGATCTGGGAGGTAGGGGGCGATGGGTGGGTAGCGCTTTGCGTATGGGGCGGATGGTGGATCATCGGGTAAGGGTGGCTCGATGGGCTGGGAGCTCGTGGTAAGGGGTGGTATGGGTGTTAGCTCGGCACTAGGGTGGCGGATGGGTGGTAGTCTCGGTCAAGGGGTTGCTGGATAGGGCTGGATCTCTGGCTTAAGGGGGTGCTGAGGTGGAGCTCGCGTAGGGTTCGGATGGGTGGTGAGCATGGGTTAGGGGGTCGCGGATGGGTGGTAGCTGTGTAAGGGTGTCGGAGGGTGGTAGGTCTCTGATGGAGCCGGGCTGTGTTGCGGATGGGTGGTAGCTCGTGCTATGTGGGTGCGCTGGATGGGGTAGCCTACTCGGGTAAGGGGTGCGATGGTTGGAGCTCGGGTAAGGGTGCGGATGAGTGGGAGCTCTGGGATGGGGTGGTGATGGTCGGGAGCTTGGGGTAGGGGGTGTGCGATGGGTGGTACTGGTCGGAGGGGCGGGGGGTAGCTCGGGGGGTCGGATTGGGTGGAGCCTCGGGTAGGGGGTGCGGGATGGTGGGCTCGGGGTATCGGGGTTCGATTGCTGTAGCTCTCGGCTATGGGTTGCGATATGTGTGGTAGCTCGGTGTCGGGGTGCGGATGGGCTGGTACGCTCTGGAATGATGCGATTGGGTGGGCTTTGGTATGGATGTGGGAGCTCGGTGTAGGGGTGGTGCGAGTGTGGTTGAGCTGTGGTAGGGGGTGCGGATGGGTATCTTGGGATACATTCTTATTCTGAGAGTAGGGGAACTGCGGTATTGTTGTAGTGAGCGTCGGGCGCGGTAGGTGCGGATTGGTGTGTTGCTCGCTATGGGGTGTTGCGCGTGGTTGGTAGCTCGGGTAAGGGGTGGCGGATGGTGTGACTGTCGGTAAGGTGCGGTGAGGTAGGGACTCGGGTAGGGGGTGCGATGGGTGGGAGCTGGGGTAGGGGTGCTATGGTGGTAGCTTTGGGGTAGGGGTCCTGGAGTGGGAGCTCGGGTAGGGGTGCGGATGGTGGTGAAGCTTCTGGTAGGGGCTGCGTGGGTCGGATCGTAGGTGGGTCATGGTTACCGTCCAGCATCGGCAGGCTGCCGAATGGTGGTAGCTCGGGTAGGGTTGCGGGATTGGCTGGAGCTCGGGTAAGGGTGCGATGAGTGTGGAGCGTCGGGTATGGGTGTGCGGATGGGTGGGAGCTCGGGTAGGTGGGACGGATGGGTGGCGTAGCTTGTGTAGGGGTTTCGGATGGGTGGAGCTCGGCTAGGTGGGCGGATGGGGGGAGCTCAGGGTAGGTGGTGCGTATAGATGGTGTAGCCTCGGCGTAACATGGGCTGCGGATGGTGGTGACTCGGGTAGTGGTGTCGGATTGGCTGTACCATTTCGTAAGGGGTGCGCGATGGATGGGAGCTCGGGATAGGGGTGCGGATGGTTGGGCAGCTGGGTAGGTGGTCGATGGTGGTAGCTTGGGTAGTAGAGGGGTCGGGGATTGTGGACTCGGGTAGTGGGGTGTGCGCGATGGTTACGGGTGGTGCGTGAGCTCTGGGTAAGGGGTGCGGATGGTGGTGAGTCTCGGCGTAGGGTTGGATGGGTGGAGCCGGGCTAGGTGGTGCGAGGGCATATGGTAGCTCGGGTAACGGGGTGCCGTGGGTGGGAGCAGTGGTACGGATTCAGTGGGGTAGCTCTTGTAGGGTGGTGCGAGTGGGGTGTAGCGTAGGTGCGGATGGGTGTGCTCGGTGCTCATGGTGGTAGCCGGGTAGGTCGCGTGATGGGTTGGATGGGCTCGGTAGGGGGTACGTTGCTGGAAGCTGGTAGGGGAGGCGTCGAGGTGTAGTGTGGGGGCTGCGGGGTAATGGGAGCGTGTCCGGCGTATGGAGGGGTTGCAGGATTGGGTGGTAGGCGTCCGTCTTAGGGAGTGCGGTGGCTGTGGCCAGTCGGTAGCGGTGGGATGAGTGGAGTTCTCGGTGCAGAGGGTGCGATGGTGGGTCTGGGTAACGGGCGTTATGGAGTGGTGTTAGCTAACCGGTAGGGGGTACCGGATGGGTGGGTAGCTCGGGTAGGGGTGCGGTTGTGGAGGCGAGTCCGGTTGGAGGGGGCGTTGGGTATAGTACGGTGCTGTGGGATGCCGGGTAGGGGTGCGATGCGGACTGGTGGTGGCTGGTGGTGCCTGCACGGGTGCGTGATGTGGAGCATCGGGCTAAGGGGTGCGGATGGTGGTATCCGGGTATGGTTCTGTTGTGGGTGGGAGCTCGCACGGTAACACGACACTGCGAATTGGTGGCTTAGCTCGGGTCAAGGGGTTAGCTGGAGGGGTGGTTAGCTCAGGTAATGAGGGGTGCGGATAGCGGGTGGTAGCATCCGGTTCGCAGGGCTGCGCGAATTGATGTGTAGCTCCGGTAGGGTGCAGATGGGTGGGAAGCTTCGCGGTAGGCGTACGTGTGGGTGGGATCTGGGTATGGGGAAGCGTATGGGTGGGAGCTCTGGTAGGGGAGCGGATGGTGGGCGCGCGGGGGTTATGGGGGTGCGGATGGGTGGTAGCTTCTGCTCACTGGAGTTGCGGATATTCGTGGGGGCACAGGTAACGGTACTGTGCTGGTGGGGTGTCTCGGGCAGAGGGTGCGGATGGTGGGAGTCCTTCGCAGCTACCATCCGGGGTGCGGATTGGGTGGAACGACCGGGTCTAGGGCGGTGTCGGATGGGTGGTAGCTACTGGCTTGAAGTGGTGTTCGTGTGGTTGGAGCTTCGGTGTCTTGTGAGCAGCATTGGTGGGAGCACGGGTGAGAGGGGTGCGCGATGGGTGGTAGCACGGGTAGGGGTTCTGCGGATGATGGGAGCACAGTTACGGGCTGTGGATGGTTGGGCATCGGCCCACAGGTGCTGAGGTGGGAGCTCGCTACCGGGGGCGGATGGGTTGGTAGCACGTTGGGGCTGTTGATGGGTGGGAGCTCGTTAACTGTTGTTCGGTGTGATTTTTGATTAGTCCCCTCTGTGACCCCATAGTCCTGACACAAAGTCAACGTCTTCTGTTCTTGGGGCTACGAACAACACAACCCACTGCTACTTCATGCAGAGCATCCTGTAGCTGTCAGGCATGCTGGACTTGTAGTGGTGCCACAGCAATGATATGAACAGTTCACTCTGTCGGAGCTAGGTAGTCCATGTTTAACACCTGTCCGGTGGTGCGCAAAACCGTAGCCTGACATCACTAAATGACATTCACTAGGACTGATGGAACAGAGGCCAAAAGAAGACGTGTCTCCTGGAGCGGCGGATGTCCATAGCAAGTCGTCGTGGTGTCATGTGCTCGTATGTAACTCCCCTCATCTCCCTGCCTGCATTTGATATCCCATCTCCCGTCCTGTATATATAGCATTCCCTGGCTGTCCATATGTATGTATAACCCCACGTCTGTATTTATACGCCTCTCTTCCCCTGTCTGTATGGTGAACCCCCATCGTCTCCCCTTAGTATTATGCCACTCGCCGTATGATGTATACCCCCCATCGTCTCCCCTGTATTGTAGTATGACTCCATTCGTCTGCGCCCTTATTGTATGTATCTGACCCCCCATCGGTCTCCCGTATGTTTATGATGGACCCCCCATCGGTACATCCCCTTTATGTATGTATGGACCCCATTCTCTGTGAGTATGACCCCCCATCGTCTCCGTATGTTGTATGACGCCCCATCGGCCCCTGTTATTATTGTGTATGACCCCATGGTCTCCCCATGTATGTGTTTATGGTATGCCCCCATCGTCTCCCCATTAATGATGTATGGACCGCCCCGTCTCGCTCCTGGCTCGCTTATTACTGTATGACCCCCATCGTCTCTCTCCCCTGTATGTATGTATGACCCCGATGTCTTCCCCTATGTATTATGTGTAGACTCCCCCATCCCCCTGTATGTATTATGACCCCCCGCCCCCGGTATGTCCCGTCTCCCCTGTATGTATGTAATGCCCCCCTATCGTCTCCCCTGATGTTGTATTCTGACCTCCCATAACGTCTCCCCTGTATGTATGTATACCTGCTTCCTCCTTTATGCTGTATACCCCCTCTCGCTCCCTATGGTATGTGGGAGTGACCCCCCCCAGTCCGTCTCCCCTGTAGTAGTGACCCTCACCTCCTAGTATGCATGAACCACCCATCGCTCCCCTCGTATGTATGTATGACCCCCATAGTCTCCCCTGTATGTATGTATGACCCCCATCGTCTCCCCTGTATGTATGTATGACCCCCATCGTCTCCCCTGTATGTATGTGCTCCATGTTCGTTATTGCCCCCACTCATCTCTCTCCTTATGTGTATGACCCTATGTTATGTAGAAAACCCCCATCGTCTCCCCTTGTATTATGAGATCACATCGGCTTACCTGTAGCCCCATGTCGCCTTAGATCCCCCATAGCCCCCGTATGTGTATTAGCCCCATCTCCCTATGACCTATACTCCATCGTCTCGTACGCGGCTGTGTGATGCTCTGAGACGTCTTGCCGCAGTCTGGAAGTTTCCGCGGCTCCTGGATAAACCCTTCCGTCCGCTGCTGTTTTGCAGATTCATGTGTTTGAGACAATTGTATCCAGGTGTTGTATCCTCGCTGTTAGTGGCAGAGCCTGGAAAGCTGGGTGGATGCTGGGTGCCTGCACATTGTATCGTCTAATTCCTCGAGTATCCCGCAGGCGCGGCACAGGCGCAGATACGGTCACCACCAATGGATGCAGACGACAGCAAGAGGAGCTTACTCTTCCGTGTTACAGAAGTCAACCACGAGCAGCAGGAGCATTACCACACCGCACATCCCCGCCATCTTCCAGGTTAGCTCCGCCCACTGCCACCACCCCTGACCACGCCCACCAACATTGAACCAAATCCCAGGGTGCTGACTTGGTGTAGTCCTACCAACCGCTGAGCATCGCACATACATCACATATATTCTCATCTAGTCTCAATTTTACATAAATATAGTTGTAACAAACTCACTCTGAGCAAGCCCTGGACCAGGATACCGGTATAAGGGGTAAATGCTGCCCCTCCCCTACAATCTCACATATCCCCCCAGAAACTGCAAGACAGGATAAAGAGGATATCCAGGCTGGGGGAATCACTGAAAACCTATGCAGATATCGACCGCCAAGTCATCCCCATCATTGGCAATGTCTGACGGAATCACAAAATCCGCAGAGTGTCCATCAACGGCAACCAGGTAGCTTCCACCAGCGAATAGTGAGTGCAGCCCTGTGGGTAATATACAGATGTCACTCAGGATCATTACAGGATAGTATGTCATGTATGTTACACAGTGACGCACCACAGCAGAATAGTGAGTGCAGCTCTGAGTATAATACAGGATGTAACTCAGGCAGTACAGGATAATATAATGTCATGTATGTACACACTGAGCTGCACCAGCAGCAGAATAGTGAGTGCAGCTCTGGGGTATAATACAGATGTAACTCAGGATCATACAGGATAATAATGTCTGTATGTCCAAGTGACTGCCCACAGCATAATAGTTGAGTGCAGCTCGGGTTAATAACAGGATGTAACTCAGGATCAGTACAGGAAAGTAATGTCATGGATGTCCAACAGTGACTGCACCAGCAGCAGAATAGTGAGTGCAGCTCTGGAGTATAATACAGGATGTAACTCAGGATCAGTACAGGATAAGTAATGTCATGTATGTACACAGTGACTGCACCAGCAGCAGAATAGTGAGTGCAGCTCTGGGGTATAATACAGGAGGTAACTCAGGATCAGTACAGGATAAGTAATGTCATGTATGTACACAGTGACTGCACCAGCAGCAGAATAGTGAGTGCAGCTCTGGGGTATAATACAGGATGTAACTCAGGATCAGTACAGGATAAGTAATGTCATGTATGTACACGGTGACTGCACCAACAGCAGAATAGTGAGTGCAGCTCTGGGGTATAATACAGGATGTAACTCAGGATCAGTACAGGATAAGTAATGTCATGTATGTGGTCTGTGGCGCTGTGCTGGTGCCCGTGCGGGTCTGTGGCGCTGTGCCCGTGCGGGTCTGTGGCGCTGTGCCGGTGGCCATGCGGGTCTGTGGCGTTATATAGAACTTTGCTATTACTGTTCTACCTCTGTAAAACGGTAACAACTCTGTAATTTTGTAGAACAATGTGTCCTTTCCCCAGTAAAGATATGGACTGATGGTAGGGAGTGATACAGCGGGTGGAGGAATGGACATCTCTGCACATGGTTATCGCCGGCATATAGTCATGTAGCCTCCAGATAACGTGGTGGTTGTCATAGTCTGTATTGTTACAAGCGATTTGTGACTACATGTCCACCCTACAGGTCTGGCATCAACGAAGTGAAATCATTCTTATTGATGACTAATATTATTGCTGACCAACCCTAGGATCTAGACGCGACCGCTCCCCCTGCACCCCATAGCCTGGGGGCTCCGCCCTGCACCCCATAGCCTGGGTAAATGCAGTGTCCTACATATATATTTCAAGGCGACTGCGAAGGGGCTATCACCATTAGCTGGTACCGTGGTAACTAGGATAACCAGTCTCTATAAATAGACCAGACGGTTGGTTCTGGATGATTGATGAGGACTCTGGTAAGGGGAACTAGTCACTGGGTGTCTTCTGCTGTGTCTTCCAGATAATTGCCTCTGCTCTATATTTGTGGTCAAATATTTACCTAATTGGGATCCTCCCCCCTCCCCCATGCTCTTGCTCTCGTAGGGGTCATTTGAATAGTGTTGTCTACTCTATAGAAACAAAATGGTGACACCCCTATGGAGTTGCCATTTTCTACAGGTTATACGATAACAATCTAATCCATGGGGGTCTGACTGCTGATCACAAGAGCGGGTCCCATTTATACTAACAAGTCGAGGACCAGGTTGAGCATACATACTGCCACTCCTCAATATTAACTGATTGTTGGAAAGTGCTGAGCTCAGTGCCCAAGTCATTCACTGAACAAGAGCACTAAGTAACTCAGCAATTTCTGCCGCTCCCTTAGACGGGGAATGAGAACAGGACCCCCATTCTGGTTATTTATTGGAGTCCCAACTGTCAGATCCCCACCGTCCAGATTATTATCCCCTATTGTATGGATGGGAGAGAACATTAAACTTTCCAGAAAAAAAACAAACCTGACGGTGATTAGCCAGCTCACCCACGATCCTCGCCTTGAAATCCAGCGTCCTAGATGGTGCTTGAGTCAAAATCCCAATCCATGAGTCAGAAACAGGAGACAAGTAGAAGACTCGGCACACAATCAATTTCCTTTATTCTTATATACTTGATAGACAGCAACACGAGATACAGAGAGATCAACGCGTTTCGACAACCCCTTTAAGAATCGATCACAGTCCATTTTTTCCTTCTTTCCTCTGACAAGTGCCCTTGGGACTCTTTCGCCTTCCCCATGCTCTTAGGGGTAATTGTGTCACATGGTCTATCCTATAGAAACAAAATGATGACAATCCTATGGAGTCTGGGGTTTGTCAAATTACCCACAGGATAGGGGGTAACAGTCTAAATGGGGGTGGTTCAAATGCTGGTCACAAGTACCCGGCATTCCGCTCTTACTAATAAGTTGAGCAGCAGGTTGAGCATACCTACTACCACTGTCTTCAAAGCTCAACTTCCAACTCTTACCTACAATGGAGCAGATTTTGCTCCTTCCTTCATTAGTGAGAACAGGACCCCCATGCTTGTTTTCAGTAGGGTGCCAAACAGTCAATGATCCTCTGGATGGGGGATAACAACAAAAGTTCATACAACCCCTTTAAGAATCTATCTCCGTCCACTGTTTTTTCTTCTTTTCCCATAACATATGAGATGGTTGCTTGTCCCATGAGAATTTGAGCTCGGCCAACCACTCCTAGACAGGATAGATGATGGATATCGGTTTGGCACGTGTCCGACAACCAGTACCCCCACTAAAAAGCTGTTTGAGCATATAGTATTTAGAGAATATTAAGCATTGTATTGTATAGTGGCTGTTATTAGCATTGCAGCTCAGCCCCTATGATAGCCCGTCAGATAGCCCACCAGATTTCAGAGCATCTGTGGATTTTGATAACCTATTGGTGAGGGATCAATGGACACAATTTGATGTTTTTGTGTTTTTGCACAGCGCTGCTCGGATTTGTTGCTGCTTTCCTCGCGCGGCCAGGTGCTGCTCCGCTGTTATCTGCCTGTCAGCAAATTACTGCCATGAACAAACACAGCACCAGAGATAATGGGGGAGATAATGTTCTCTCAATTAATGAAACCTGGCACCGAGCTTTACATAGAAGTGGCATTACACTTTAGACCCTGTTCACCTTGCATGTGCTAGGAAAGATTTAAGCATGTCCAAGCCCCTGAGTTTTATATTTTTTAGATTCTTATATTTAACTCCAATTAGGTGTCTCAGGATCAGTACAGGATAAGTAATGTCATGTAAGTACACAGTGACTGCACCAGCAGCAGAATAGTGAGTGCAGCTCTGGGGTATAATACAGGATGTAACTCAGGATCAGTACAGGATAAGTAATGTCATGTATGTACACAGTGACTGCACCAGCAGCAGAATAGTGAGTGCAGCTCTGGG
>WNYA01001557.1:40904-55197 GCA_019512145.1 Engystomops pustulosus
GAGTACATGTGTGTATGTGTGTTACTGTATGGAGTACATGTGTGTATCTGTGTTATTGTATGTAGTACATGTGTGTTACTGTATGTAGTACATGTGTGTATGTGTGTTACTGTATGGAGTACATGTGTGTTATTGTATGGAGTACATGTGTGTTATTGTATGATGACGTGCATGTACATTGCAGGCAGCCTGTATGTGTGTATTCTCCTGCCAGTGTATAGAGAAGGGATAGGAAAATCCCGACCCCGGGTATATGACCTGCTCCGCTCCATTACCCTGAGGGTGTCCTCAGCTGATCACCGTCAGATATTAGGAAGTGGGTGCTATGTAGATTATCGTCATCACCGCATGCGCCTGACGTGTCCCTTTATAACCAGTCACTAGGACAGGACCCTGGAGACGCCGCCGGAGGAGTCGTGTCTGTGACTAACGCTGGTGTCAGGATCTTAATGTGAACAATCAATATTCACTGCAAAATTACATTTTGTATGAAGAAGTGAAAATGTCTCCGCCACATGGTGATAATACCGCAACAATGACACATCCATCTATATGCAGCAGAGCTCAGCTACCGTCACTAACTTCTTTAAGCAGGTGAGTGTCACATATGACTTCCATAAGCTGAGGGGGAATCTCACATTTGTAGCCTACACCCCTGATGAGATGGACACGGCAGAGCTTGGTTACTAATGGGATAAGCGGTGACGCTGTGTTGTCTCTTGCAGGAAGGAGACCGTCTGAGCGATGAAGATCTTTACAAGTTCTTGGCTGATATGAAGAGGCCGTCCACTGTGCTGCGGAGACTGCGCCCAGTGACCGGTATGGGGTTACATAAATGCCGCCTTCTTGTTTTTATTACTTAACCCATAGTGCTCCCCTATGGTCCTGCTGTGATGCCGTATCTAAGCCAAACCTGTGGGATACAGTTCTGCAGTATCTGAGACTACTGTATGATGCAGTCTGTGGAGCTGCTGAATCTAAGCATATGATGTATAATACTTTATTCATATCGTGTATCATTCTGACTTCTCCTGTGTGTAAGCTTTGCCCTGTACTTGTGTATCTAAGCATAGTGTGTGATCTAAGCTTGTATTACGTGATGCTGCCGTTCTCAATTAGACTTGAGGGAATATTCTACAGATGGTTATTTCTATTCTTAGCTCAGCTGAAGATTGATGTCTCCCCGGCTCCGGAGACCCCTCAGTTTTGCCTGTCTCCTGAACTTCGACATGTCAAACCATATCCAGATCCCCGGGTGCGGCCCACCAAAGAAATCCTGGAGTTCCCTCCTCGGGATGTGTATTCTCCATACACTTCCTACAGGTCAGTAGTTCTCTTTTAACTTTTGCATCAATTAGACGCCTTTCACACTTTCTGGAGGCCCCTGAACACACTGGGGTTTACTTGAGGGTTGGGAATTTATTGCCCCCTGTGGGGTCATTGTCCCCCCCCCCCCCCCTCCCCTCCTACCAACCCCCATAGGCACTGGATGGTGCCCCTGAATTCTTACCATTTATAGGATCTGATTACATGATGCCGGTTAAACATTTCCAGTCCTCCAGCGCTGGATATAAACACCACCCTGCTCTATACCCAAGTGTATACTCTTCTTCTATACAGAAGACCTTAACAGGTTTTACATTTCATAGAAGAGAGCGGCCACTCATTTATCTTTCTTATGACTAGTATTTGGGTACAGAGAACATCACAGCACAGTGACCGTCATGGGGCCATGTATGTGACTGGGATCATAGCGGCACAGCTTATAATTGTGCGGCCGGTTATGTTCTGGTCCTGATTCATTCATCAGTGAGAACAGGACCCTCATTCTCCTCCATTGCTTTGGGTCTTCAGCACTCTCTTGATAAACCAGAGACACTCATAAATCCAGGATTACACTGGTAATCTTCTTATATTTTGTTAGCAAATTTTTAAATTCTGCAAATGAACCTGAAGGGCATCTGGGGGTGTTACCAGATCCCCTCTGTGCTCTGGATTCACAGGCTGTTACACAGTCTCACCTGCTTAATCAGCACTTCCCCCTCCCTCTGCCTGTGGGCTCTGGTACCCCACAAAGTGCTCCTGGCTCATTTGCATAATTTGAAGGTTCATTTTTTGAAGGAAGGAGGCCAAGGATGACAAATATAATATGATTACCATAGTCACAGTGCCTGGATCTATAAGGAAGTGTCCCTGGTTTATCTAAATAGATTTTCTTTATTTCCGAAGTCTTTAGCTGAAAACTGAATATTTTGGGATCTATGCTAATGGATGACCATAATCACTGCCCCCTTTATGCTATGTGTTGAACCCTTCCCCCCCCCCCCCCCCCAAATTGCTGACAACAATGGATCATAATACCCTCCACATCGATAGGACAGACCATGGAAAATTCTTGATGATGGTCCTTCCTAAAACCTGAGCCGCCTCTATTAGTCCTGGCAGAAGATGGAAAGAAATTTACAGCCGGCTCCTGAGGCGTCAAGATAAAGTGTAGAGCGTTTTATAGCTCATCTTTTATTGATGCTGTTTTCCACCTTCTTCGCCATCAGAAACTTGTACAAAATAAATAAGACCCAACTTTATAGCTGATCAGTAAGAACGGACTCCAGGTCCATAGAAATGTGACGTAATTCATAGAAAATCACAATGTATATTACATTATAGTAAGATTGTACACTTATATACAACATATACGGTTTTAAATATATATAGTTTTGTCCATCCTGAGCTCCCTGGTGCATAAATAGAATGCCAGAAATGCTGCAATTAATGACACTTGCATGAGCGAGTAATAAGAAAAGGAGCACTAATTATTCTAGATTCATATACAGCTCAGGACCGGGGTGATCTCCGCTATGGGCATGATTATGGCAGCCATTGCCCCTTCCCGTAGTTTTGGATGTACCAATATCATGTTGGCATCCAGTTCTTATGGGAATCTTATCGGATTCAAGGCAGGTTTTCCTCTTTCTGTGTTTAAAGGGCATCTACCACCAGGATGAAGGACCGTATGCAAATGAGCCTGAGGGGCTACAGGCTCCATAGGTGTTAATAGAGCCTGGAGCCCCTCAGTCTCATTTGCATATGGTCCTTCATCCTGGAGGTAGCTGTCCTTTTAAGGGTGTCTCTCCCCATTAGAGTAAGGGGTCTTCCTTCCCTCACCTGGAAGCAATAGCGGATGCCTGGAAAAAAGAATAAGTAAAAATTGAGGTTACTTAAAGAACCACGACCTCTTCAAGATGGTATTGGCTGAAGTGGATATTTAATACCCTTACCTGTTTGAGGATAGTAAGCAGCCTGCCCCTCTGTCCTGCCATCTGCTTCCTTTGCCGCTCAGATTCCTCGCTGATGACTTGGAGAAGTAGATTTTGTCGTTCCATGCGCCGCTGTGTCAAAATAATAACTCCATCATTTATATGGAGAGACATATAAAAACCGTGGTCATTTCTTTTCAAGACCACTGCTTCCTTGCAGTGAATGGAATCTGCTTCTTCATCCAGGGCCTGGTAAGCCATGCCGACACGGGTGTATTTCACGTTACAGTGTATCAGGGGAATTCTATATTAGAATTTCACTGACCGCAAGCAGAGATCTTGATTAATCAAAGGTTTTTACAATAAAATACACTGATTTCCAGTATTTACCTTGAGGAAGGAGGGGATGAGTTGCTCCTTATCTTGCGCCCCTTTCTCCAGATCCTGCACCCTCCTCTGGAGCTCTGCGTATTGGGTCTGGGTGTCCCGCAGATCGTCGGCCACTCTGTGGGAGACGGTTCTCCTCTCTTGCTCTTCTCTCTGCCGGGGAGGTCAGGAGATCAGAACATTGTACTAATTATAACATTCCAAGATGGAAGCATCCGCTCAATCCCCGGGGATTTGGAGGCACATCTTCTGAGAAGAGGAGTAAGTGAGGCATCTGTTTTTCAGGGGTCTGGGAAAGCTGGAGTATTTCTATATGTCCTCACCAAGATTTTTTTTTTTTTTTTTCGGTTTTGTCTAACTTTGAACATTCCAACTTTTACGCTGTCTTAAAGGGGATGTCCCACAAAATTAACTTTGTCCTCTATTCTAATTATTATGTTGCATTATGTCTACCCCATCCCCGCCACCACCACATGAGACCTTACCTGGAGACTATCCACCTTCTGGCCAATTCTTCCCATCTCTTGCTTCACCCTTGCAACCTCGACCTCCAGACCCCCGAGTTTCCTCTCCAGCTTTCCGTATCTGGTGGCGACCCTCTGCAGCTTGTCGTTGGTGGAGCTGTAGGTGTCCCTCAGCGCCTGCCCTAGCTGCAGCGTCCCATAGACCAGCACATTGAATTCCTCCTGGAGCGCGGGCATCTTTTGCTCCTCTGCTAGAGACCCTGGCAGTACCACCAGGAGGAGGAGGACCAGCAGCATGGCGCGGGGTGTTGGTAGGAGTGAGGACGCTTGTACAGCATGCACGCCCGGTTAAAGGGGCTGGGGAGGTGGGAGTGAGCGAGGGTGTGCTGGATTGTGTAAGACAAGCTGCAGATTACAGCAGGTCCTGCAAAAGAGAGAGGGCACGAGGCCATGATATATCTGGGCACTACCCTGTATGGCATTATTTTATATTCCTATATAGCGTTCAGATTGCCTGCCTGTGCGTAAAAACATCTGTCTATACATTTTCTATACATAGAAGACCATTGCTGTGTATTACGCTGCACGTGCACGGCTCGCTGCAGGTCAGACGATTACATGAGCTCAGTCTGCTGTCATTGCCAGGTAAACACAGGTGACCTCGCCCCGAGGTTACTCAGAGGTGATACCGTCTGCCTCTCTCTCATTGGCTGCGGCGGCTATGCCCACTTCGTCCAGGAGGGATGACATGCCCCCCCAGTGCCAGTTAGACCCCAACCCTGGCATTCAATGATAATCCTGCCCTGTGCCAAAATTGTGGACTTTAATGTACTTCAATCACTTCTGCCCGAAAAATTGCATCAGACTATAAGAGAGCGGTAAATATTTGACTATGCAGAGTAATAAGCAGCTGCTGGGTAAGACCTGCCCGGGATAATGGCCGCTTCATCTGCATTTATATAGATTTTAATATGGTGCGATAATGAGGGGACAAGCGGCTGTAGTCTCGATGGCCAATATTGGCCAAAAACCCAGGTTATTTCGGATGGTGAAGCAATTGGTGCCCGTCACACACCTGCCGCCTCTTATCACTTAACAAAATTAGGATTTATTCAGGATTTTTAATAAAAACCAAGCGGCAGGTTTTCCTAATTCCATGGAATGATAAGCAACCATAATGTTAGGGAGGAGATAAGGTCAAATGCTCCAAAAAGTGTCCCGAAATTCTGATGGAGCAAGTTTTTCTGTCAGAATCTAGTAAGACCTTTTTTGGTGCATTTTTTTTCCCCCTCCTCCCCTCCCTCGCATTATTTTGGTATATGTGATAACAGTAGTGGTCGGTACGTGTATTTGGCGCCGCTTATCTCTCCATGAAACTAGAAAAACCTGTTCTGTGTGGTCTTTGGCTTACAGACCTCAGATTGTGAATAAATCCTGTCAGAATCTGCTGAATAAATTTCTGACTGGGGAACTTCACACTCTGATCTATTCCTGGGAAAGCTGGGTGACGGCTATTATAACCTCTATGACCACCTGGCTATAACGCAGTACCATATATATCTCCATAGGAACCTTCTATACGTTTACCCCAAGTGTCTCAACTTCAGCAGTCGCCAGGGATCGGTTAGGAACATCGCCGTAAAAGTTCAGTTCATGGCTGGAGAGGACCCCAACCAAGCCCTGCCGGTGAGGGGGTCTATCCGATAAACATGCATCGTATTGTTAATTGTACGAATATTAATATCGCGTCTCTTTTCTCGCAGGTGATATTTGGAAGGTCGAGCTGCAATGAGTTCTACAGTGAGAGTTACACCTCAGTCGTGTACCATAATAAGTGAGATTTACCTCCATGTTTTACTGGATCTGATTACAGGCCCAAACCCTTAGACTGCAATACTGCAAGATGCCTGGTCTACCAATGGCAATTTGTATCCACTAGGCATTTCCATGAGCTATATTTCATACATTATCAGTAGTGCAGCTTCGGGCAAGTGGTTTTATTATAATGGAACAGATTCTCCTGCACAGATTATTTGCACTAGTGTTAGACTATGCCAAGCAGCGGGCTGATAAGTCAGAACAAAAGATCTTAGTCAACCTGGTTACCCTAACTACGTTTTTGTTACAGGCCTTGCCATTTGCTACCATATAACCTGTATATTTTCGCTCCTAATCTCAGATCTCCAGAGTTCTATGAGGAATTTAAAATGAAAATTCCAGGAAATCTGACTGAAAACCATCATCTTCTCTTCACCTTCTACCATGTGAGCTGCCGGCAGAACCAGCCCACCTCCCTAGAGATCCCTGCAGGATATACGGTGAGACCCCCCCCTATATATCTGCTATGAACCGACCCTACAGCCCCCATGGCTATGGAATGTCATGTATGTACACACTCGAACAGCAGAATAGTGAGTGCAGCTCTGGAGTATAATACAGGATCTAACTCAGGATCAGTACAGGATAAGTAATGTCATGTATGTACACAGTGACTGCACCAGCAGCAGAATAGTGAGTGCAGCACTGGAGTATAATACAGGATGTAACTCAGGATCAGTACAGGATAAGTAATGTCATGTATATACACAGTGACTCCTCCAGCAGCAGAATAGTGAGTGCAGCACTGGGGTATAATACAGGATGTAACTCAGGATCAGTACATGATAAGTAATGTCATGTATGTACACAGTGACTGCACCAGCAGCAGAATTGATTTTTTGCCCTCTGGAGTATAAGATTATGATGTACACTCAGGATCGATTACAGGATAAGTAAGGGTCATGTATGTACACAGTGACTGCACACCGCAGCAGAATAGTGAGTGCAGCTCTGTGGGTATAACGCAGGATGTAACTCAGGATCAGTACAGGATAGTATGTCTGTATGTACACAGGGACTGACCAGCAGTCAGAAGTAGTGATGCAGCTCTGAGTATAATACAGGATGTAACTCAGGCTCAGTACAGGATAAGTAATGTCCTGTATGTACACAGTGACGCAACCAGCAGCAGAATAGTGATGTGCAGCTCTGGGTATAATACAGGATGTAACTCAGGATCAGTACAGGATAAGTAATGCATTATGTACACATTGACTGTACCAGCAGCAGAATAGTGAGTGCAGCTCTGGAGTCTAATACAGACTATACATACAAACGACACAGTTTTAGAGATTCCATGTAATATAGTCCCTCTAGACGTGCACATGTGGCCTCTGTTTACAAGTTTATCCCTTTGATGCAGCATGGGCCGGGCTCGGGCGCCGCCTTAGATCCTGCTCTTTCTTCTTTCTCCCTTCCTTTTTCCTTTTCCCCCCCACCCCCCCTCTTTCTTCACTGAATCCTTTCCACGACCAGCCTTCTTTTATTCTCCTTCCAGACCCGCTGATTGTGTTATTTCTATGATGTTCTAATCCGTCTGAGATGTCAGATGACAACTACTTAATATATTCACTTCATGTCTACAGTCCCGCTCCCCGGGAATTGAAATGGGTGGATAACCATAAAGCGGTCTTTCACGGTAGATCTTGTGCAGCATCTTCTTTGCACAACACAGGTGGAGTATTTGTGGTTTCTTCGTCTGCTTTCACTGGTTGGGTGGGGCTGTAGAGTAGCTCAAGGCAGAGGACTAAGGAGCACAGCATGGTGAGATATACTACACACACACATTGCAATTGAGATGAGGCTAGAAGGTGGGGCTTGGTCAGAATTGGCATTATCCTACTTCTGTCTTCCTCTGTCCGTCTAGGACCCCCCCAGTTGGACAGAGTTCTTTCACTCTGGTGCAGGTGCTGGAGGAGCAGAGCTTTCCTTCCGGCTGCACACCAGGGACCCCGCAGCAGCAGCTCATACAGTCCTGTATATACACGGTGCACACCAGGGACCCCGCAGCAGCTTGTACCTGTATATTTTCGGATTGCAGACGTGCTCCGGGTCCAGCGCCGCTCCCTGCATGAACTCGTAGCACAGGCCGTTATTAAAGGTGCAGTGCAGTTTTGGGGCACAGCCGTGTGACTGCAGGACCCGGAAACTCTTGAGTTCCTCCTCGCGGTCCACCAGCAGCTCCGTCTTATTCCCATAGAT
Organism: Engystomops pustulosus; assembly: GCA_019512145.1. NCBI lineage: Eukaryota > Metazoa > Chordata > Amphibia > Anura > Leptodactylidae > Engystomops > Engystomops pustulosus. The sequence goes on from WNYA01001557.1 coordinate 49,093, forward strand.
CCGCACCAAGACCACGTCCTCCATGGAGTCCCCCACATAGCAGCCAATCAGCTTATTAGTGATCCCGTCCGTGAAGACCTAGAAGTAGACACACCAAGGGTTAAAGGGGCGGCACCCCTAATAGAAAGAGCACCCACAGCAAAACGGCTGATAACAGAGAATCCACCAAACAATAACAGCTGATAACTGGGAGCAACAGAGGGAAACAAACTACCTGGAAGGAGCAACACCTGCGATTACACCTCCACACTACTGCAGAATAGTGAGTGCAGCTCTGGAGTATAATACAGGATGTAACTCAGGATCAGTACAGGATAAGTAATGTCATGTATGTACACAGTGACTGCACCAGCAGCAGAATAGTGAGTGCAGCTCTGGGGTATAATACAGGATGTAACTCAGGATCAGTACAGGATAAGTAATGTCTGCACAGCCAGGAGACAGTATCACACAGTATAGGATTAATAACAGCTCAGCAGTCAGTATCAACCAAGGAAGATTAGATACACAGTCAGGAGACAGTATCACACCAGTTAGGATAGAATACGAGCTCGCAGAATGTATCACACAGTATAGGATTAGATACACCAGCTCGGGGACAGCCAGTGATCCACACATGGTAGGATTAGATTACATCATCCTCATATGTATCTGCTATTATGAGTGGCTCCCCTGTATTTAGAGCCCCCCCCCCCCCCAGGATAATTTTGGGTGTAACGTGAAGGGTGCTGGGGGAGTGATTCCTGGATTTGGCAGGTGAATAGTATGGAATTGATTCCGGTTTTTTTGTAAGACGTCGTGGCACATGGTCAGCGGCTGCACAGATGGAACTTCACGGAGCATTATGTAGACGGGGCTAGAGCCAAGCATAAATTGTGCCCCCCCCCCCCTGGTGCCTACCTGCCTTTTCCAGGGGACTCGACAGCTAAATACATTACCCAAACAAACCAAATATAATGAATGGATACAAGATCACAAAGGATTTGGGTGTGTGTAACCCTATAGTACCGTAGAACCAAAGGATATTGCAATAAAAGGCCTTCAATGCCCACATTAAACAAAAACACCTAGTCCATCCCTTTTTACTTTCCAGATAACTATAAGTTTATTCCCATTAATACCCCTGACCACCAGGGATCAGCAGAGTAACACCTCCGCTCCATGTATGATTCTATTCATGAGTACCAGGCACCTCTAAGGAAAGGGAGCCGGATTGCTATCATTAGATAACCCTTGATTACTCGCTCACTACCCTCGACCAACAGGGATCCATCATACAAAACACTTATTAAAACCCATAGGCCACCAGTAATGTTTCCTACCCCAGGGATTCTCCCATGGCTGCGCCCCTGCAGTCCCAGGGTGGAGGCTTGTGGTCTCTATTATCTGCCACGCCTGACCTGATACATTTGTAGCAGAAACTCCAGTAATGAGGGAATGCTGGTTGACAGGGAACGGACATGCTCCGTGTGTTTATGCTAGACTAGAATAATTCGGGACAGATTCCTCCAAGTTCATTGCATACAAAAACTCCCTTGTGGGGAATTCACAGAATCATCCATGACATGATAAAAAGCCAGAGCGAGATTTTCTAGAATGAGCAAAAAATTTTCAAGCTATGTAGAATTTCCCGAACTGGGGAGCGGAGTGTCATGAGTATCAGATGGCGAGCCCCTGGTATAAGATGCAGAAGCCCCTGGTAAAGATGGCAGAGCCCCTGTATAAGATGTCAGAGCCCCATGGGAAAGCTGGCAGAGCCTGGTATATTATAAGATGTCAGAGCCCCTGTCTAAGATGGCAGAGCCCCCTGGTTAAGATGGCAAGAGGCCCTGGTTAGCTGGCAGAGCCCCCGGTTATAACGATGTCAGAGCCCCTGGTATAAGCTGGCAGGACCGGTATACGATGGTCAGAGCCCATGGTATAACTGGCAGAGCCCCTGAGTATAAGATGGCAGAGCCCTGTAATAAGATGGCAGAGCCCTGGTATAAGCTGGCAGAGCCCCCGGTATTACGATGCAGAGCCCATGGTATAGATGTCAGCGCCCCTGAGTCTAAGAGGTCAGAGCCCCTGGGTATAAGATGGCAGAGCCCTGGATATAAGCTGTCAGAGCCCCTGGTATAAGAGTCACGGAGCCCCCGGGATAAGATGTCAGAGCCCAGGTATAAGCTGGGCAGAGCCCCCGGTATTAAAGTGTAGAGCCCATGGTATAAGCTGGCCAGAGCCCTGGTATAAGGAGGCAGAGCCCTGGTATAAAGATGGCAGGAGCCCCTGGATAAAGCTGGCAGAGCCCGGTTATAAGATGTTCAGAGCCTGTATATAGATGTCAAGCCCCTGGTATAAGATGTCAGAGCCCAGGGTATAAGATGTCAGAGCCCTGTATAGAGTCAGACCCCTGGTATAAGAGTCAGAGGCCCTGGTATAAGATGGCCAGAGCCCCTGTATTAAGATGTCAAGCCCCCCGGTTAATAAGATGTTAGAGCCCCACGGTCATAAGATGTCCGAGCCCTGAAAAGATGGCAGAGCCCTGGTATAGATGTCAGAGCCCCCCGGTATAAGATGGCAGAGCCACTGGTATAAGAGTCCCGAGGCCCCCCGGTATAAGATGCAGAGCCCCTGGTTATAGATGTCAGAGCCCCCCCGAGTAAAGATGGCAGAGCCCCTGGTTATAAGATGTCAGCGACCCTGGTATAAGATGTCAGAGCCCCAGGTATAAATGTCAGCGCACCCTGGTTATAACGATGGGCAGAGCCCTGGTATAAGAGGTCAGAGCCCCACGGTATTAGATGGCAGAGCCACCTGTATAAGATGCAGAGACCCATGGTATAAGATTGTCATAGCCCCGGTCTAGATGGCAGAGCCCCCCGGTATAAGATGTCGAAGCCCCCCTGGTATAAGATGTCAGCCCCCGGTATAAGATGGCAAGAGCCCCCTGGTATAAGAGGTCAGAGCCCTCCTGTATAAGATGTCAGAGCCCCTGAGTATAAGATGTCGAAGCCCCCGGTATAAGATGTCAGAGCCACCTGGTATAGATGTCAGCCGCCCCATGGTATAGATGTCAGGCCCACTGAGAAAGATGGCAGAGCCCCAGATATAAGCTGTCAGAGCCCCATGGTATAGATGGCAGCGCACCCTGGTATAAGATGGCAGAGCCCCCAGTTATAAGGATGTCGAGCCCCCGGTATAAGATTGTCAGAGCCCCCCGGTTTTAGGAAGATGGCAGGAGCCCCTCGGTATAAGATGTCAAAGCCCCCAGGTATAAAGATGGCAGAGCCCCTGGTATAAGATGTCGCGCCCTGGTATAAGATGGCAGCGCCCCTGGTATAAGAGGTCAGAGCCCCCAGTATTAGAGGTCAGAAGCCCCCCGTATTAAGATGGCGAGCACCTTGTATAAGATTGCAGAGCCCCCGGGATAGATGGCAGAGCCCCGGTCTAAGGATGTCAGAGCCCCCTGGTTATACGATGGCAGGCCCCTGGTTATTATTACAATGGCCAGAGGGTGCCTGACAGGAAAATTTTGTGGGTTCCCCCTTCCCTTCACCCTTAATTACTGCATAGATCAGCACAGAAGCAAGTAATACAAAGATGTCTTACCCTGTACCGAGCTCCTCACCCCTTGCAGGACCTAAGCCAACAGTACTGAACTCGTTTATTTTCATTTCAAGTCACACGTGCTACCCTATTAGCTAAAAGTACGTGCTACCTTTAGTAGCAATAGTAACAGTGCTCCCCCAGTAGTCCGTAGTTATAGAGATTCACGTAGCCAAAGTTACAAGTGCTCCAATGTAGCCAATAGTAACAGGATTACCCATTAGCCAAGAGTAGAGTCCTCCTAGTAGCCAAGTCACAGTGCTCCAACAGTAGCCACTAGTCACAGTGCTCTCCAAGTATCAGTAGTTACCAGTTTGCTTCCCCAGTAGCCGATTAGTATACAGTGTTCCACGTAGCCAGTATTGCAGTGCTCTCCCAAGAGTAGCAGGAGTTTACAGTGCTCCACAGTAGCCAATGGTTACAGAACTCTCCAAGTATCCAGTAGTTGCAGGGATTACAGGAGCCAGTAGTTACAGTGCTTCCACAGTAGCCAATAGTTAAAATAATCTACAGGAGCAGATAGTCAAAATTGCGCCCCAAGTAGGCCAGGAATGTTACAGTGTCCTACGTAGCAGTAGTAGTAAAGTTGCTCCCACAGTAGCCAAATGTCACAGTGCTCCCCAGTAGCACAGTAGTTACAGAGTGCTCCCACAGTAGCCCATTAGTTACAGTGGCTCCCACAATAGCCAATAGTTCACAGTGACTCCTCAGTAGCCAATAGTCACAGTGACTCCTACCAGATAGCCAGTGTCAAGGATCCCATCGTAACCAATCGTCACAGTAGTGGTCCCACAGTAGAAGTGGTCACAGGCCACATGTTCATAGAAAAAGTTCCCTCTCACCATTAGTGTCCCATAGCTTATGGGTGTAAAAGAAGATTTCTTCCTGGAAGAGGTGCAGGGGAAATTGGTGACATGATTCATAGGTCCTCATTCTCAACAGGCTTGCACACTGGTGGTCTAGGAGATGTAGAGCGGAAGTTCTGTGCTCCGCATGCAAGCAGCGACAAGGGCCTCTCTTTTGGAGCCTGATTTTTCATTCCACATTGGTGGAATTTGGTTCAGAGAACCAGACAGGACAGTCGGATCCATCCAAGACCCAGGTCTCAAGAGACTCTACAGCTGCTCATGGAGCCTACTATGACTTCCAGGGTCATGATGCCTTTATCTGGCCGGGGACCTTGACTGGAGTCCCAGTGTTCCCCCATGAGGGGGGCCCTGCCTGTCTTGTACCAGTGGTGCCGTGGATGGCACAATGAGGACGTGAAATATCTTGTACCATATTTATGGAATGAAATAGTAACACACATATCAGGACGTCAGATCTTACATGAACAAAAAAAATATTTTTAACCTTTAAAACAACTTCTTTGCAGGGTCTGGAGTGTTACCCGTCCCCACACACAAAGCCAACACACAGCAAGTGACATGGTTTATAACACCGGCCCCCCACCTATGCGTTAGCCCAACAGGCCGCGGAGTGCGGGGAAACTATCCTCATTCCCAACTTCTCCTGATCAAGAACCAGAGAGTTAGCCATGATGGCAGATCGTGTCAGGTTGGACTTTGTGGTGCACAACATTGTTACAAGTGTCTTCTGCTTCCGGAGACGTTGTGTAGGATCTGATAGTGTCATCAATTTCATGGACCTCCTGCCAACAGGTAGTATGAGAAAGGGAATAAGGACAGAATGAGTACAAATAGTGAGGGGCAGCTGGAGTATAAGACCAGGATTGTAACTCCGGATCAGACAGGATATAAGTAATGTCAGTATGTACAACATCGAAGCACGTCAGAAGATAGTGAGGTGCCAGCATGGAGTTAATACAGGATGCTACTCAGGATCAGGTACAGGTAAGTAATTCATGTATGTACACAGTACTGCACAACAGCGCAGAATAGTGAGTGCAGCTCTGGAGTATAATACGCGATGTAACTCAGGATCAGTACAGGATAGTAATGTCATGTATGTACACAGTGACTGCACCACAGCAGCATAGTGAGTGCAGCTCTGGGTAAATACAGGATGAACTCAGGATCAGTACGATAGTAATGTCTGTATGTACACAGTGCTCACCAGCAGCAGAATAGTGAGTGCAGCTCTGAGTATAATACAGGATGTGTAACTCAGGATCAGTACAGGATAAGTAATGTCTGATGTTACACAGTGACTGCACCAGCAGCAGAATATGAGTTGCAGCTGGGATAATACATGTATATGTACTCAGGATCAGTCCAGGATCGAATGTCATGTATGTACACAGTGACTGCAGAATGTGAGGTGCCGCGGCTGGGGTTATAGGTATAAATACAGGATGTAACTCAGGATCAGTACAGGATAAGTAATGTCATGTATGTACACAGTGACTGCACCAGCAGCAGAATAGTGAGTGCAGCTCTGGGGTATAATACAGGATGTAACTCAGGATCAGTACAGGATAAGTAATGTCATGTATGTACACAGTGACTGTACCAGCAGCAGAATAGTGAGTGCAGCTCTGGGGTATAATACAGGATG
>WNYA01001557.1:56552-67946 GCA_019512145.1 Engystomops pustulosus
TACACACAGCGATGTCACAGTACAGGGATAATACACACAGCGATGTCACAGTACAGGGATAATACACACAGCGATGTCACAGTACAGGGATAGTACACACAGCGATGTCACAGTACAGGGATAATACACACAGCGATGTCACAGTACAGGGATAGTACACACAGCGATGTCACAGTACAGGGATAATACACACAGCGATGTCACAGTACAGGGGATAATACACACAGTGATGTCACAGTACAGGGATAATACACACAGTGATGTCACAGTACAGGGGATAATACACACAGTGATGTCACAGTACAGAGATAATACACACAGTGATGTCACAGTACAGGGGATAATACACACAGTGATGTCACAGCACAGGGATAATACACAGCGATGTCACAGTACAGGGATAATACACAGTGATGTCACAGTATAGGGGTAATACACACAGCGATGTCACAGTACAGGGATAATACACACAGTGATGTCACAGTACAGGGATAATACACACAGTGATGTCACAGTACAGGGGATAATACACACAGTGATGTCACAGTACACGGATATTAAACCCCTTATTAGCTTTTGCACCAGGAAGCCAGTTAGATACCAGTGACCCCACTCACCTCCCACCCATAATTACTGCTGTATCTCCCTCTCTCCCATCACTTCTCACACTGCAGGGAGACAGACAATATTCCCTGTTATGTTCTCTAATTACCTCCTTAATGATATTACACACAGATATGTGAATAGACACCGGCTCGGAGTCTACCAGGAGCCTGTATACAATGACTACTATAATAAGGTCACACGTCACAGAGAGACAGCGACATCTGTGCCCTGCTGTACACAACAGATGTGCAGACATTAGTACAGGGTTATCCTACAGTCTGATGTACATGAATCTGGTTACACTGATGAGACTAAGGATAAGTAATGTCATGTATGTACACAGTGACTGCACCAGCAGCAGAATAGTGAGTACAGCTCTGGAGTATAATACAGGATGTAACTCAGGATCAGTACAGGATAAGTAATGTCATGTATGTACATAGTGACTGCACCAGCAGCAGAATAGTGAGTGCAGCTCTGGAGGATGGAGTTGTTGCTGGATTTCTAGTGTTATCTATATCCTTAAATTTGGGCAGAAGAAATGATCTCCGTAAAGTTCAGAAAATCAATAAATCAAGAAGATTCCGGAGATGTGGTGAGAAATGATGGGAGGGGGATGTGTAATTACATTGTATGTGGCACGGTAATGGATTGCGGAGCAGTGAGTCGCGCAGTCTATGGACGGTGCAGTAATATTGATCTGTGGACTGCGGGGAGATGATGGGAATTATTATTCTACGATGGATGTGACTCATGTGAAGTCCTGATCCTCCGCCATCAGTCGTGACACTTAAAGCAGAGGAGGAATGTCACCGGATACCATCTCCCGGGATTCTCCGCTTCCAGACGTTGTGTATCTAATCCTGTTATGGTCTGCTGAAGTGTTATACTGTATCTAAGCTTATTATGTTGGATACTTTATAATGATGGTCACTGTACGGGTTACTGAGATGTGGTCCTGTTAGAATACTGTATGGCGGCTATATGGAGCACTATATGGCGGTATTATTGAGGCAATGTATTTTCTGCAGTATTTTGGCTCACTATATGGCGGTGTTATTGAGGCGCTGTATTTTCTGCAGTATTTTGGCTCACTATATGGCGGTATTATTGAGGCGCTGTATTTTCTGCAGTATTTTGGCTCACTATATGGCGGTATTATTGAGTCACTGTATTTTCTGCAGTATTTTGGCTCACTATATGGCGGTATTATTGAGTCACTGTATTTTCTGCAGTATTTTGGCTCATTATATGGCGGTATTATTGAGGCGCTGTATTTTTCGCAGTATTTTGGCCATTATAGAGCGGTTATTTATGAGGCGCGGATTTCGCTATCTTTGGCTCACTATATGGCATTATTATTGAGGCGCTGTATTTTTCGCAGTATTTTGGCTCACTATATGGCGGCATTATTGAGGCGCTGTATTTTTCGCAGTATTTTGGCTCACTATATGGCGGTAATATTGAGGCGCTGTATATTCTGCAGTATTTTGGCTCACTATATGGCGGTATTCATCACTTTACCCTGGCATAACTTGGCTCAGTGTTGTAGCGCTGCGTTACGGTATTATTTTTCCTGCTTGTATTTACTTGCTGTGTGTTTTTTTTTTTTTTTTCTATTTCGGCTTCTTTTTTAATCCCAAATCTGGGAAGAAGAAGATCTTTACTTCTAAGATGAGGTCACAGAGCGGTCGCCTCGCCTCCAAACACCAGAGAGAGGAGAAGTATCTGAGAACCTCATAAACAATGAAAACCCTGCAGGAATGGCATTTCATGGCTGGCACTGCGGCTGTGGGTGGCATCAGGGAGGTTGGCATGTGCCAGGTGGCAGCCAGTGCAGATGCCAGAGCAACCACAACTCATCTAGACAGCTGCGGGATAACAGCCGCATCCTCGTAGAAGGTTTGGGGCAATGTTTCAGTCAATGAGGGAGGAGAGACTCAGGATGATACATTGTTGATACATTGTATCCTTTGATTGTAAATATTATGTTAAAGTAATTCTCAAGTGATCTGCCCCCCATGTAATGGCCCCTGCATTGTAAAATGTCCCTCTTAGTGGCTCCAAACAGCGTAGAGCTGTGAACCTGCTATACCCCTCACTGAATGATGCCCCCTACATATGGAATAATGCCCCCCTCCTGTAGTATTATGCCCTCTACTGGTCAGTGGCGTAACTTGAAGCTTCTGGGCCCCAGTGCACAATGCGTGTCAGGCCCCCAATTGTAATGTACTGTTTATAGTATTTTCTTATCATATTGGAAAAATATACCATATGGGCCCCCCAGGCCTCATAGGCCCGGTTGCAACTGCACCCTCTGCACCCCCTCAAGTTACGCCAATGCTACTGGTGGTAAATATGCAAATATGTTTTCCAAGGTGTTAAATGGAAAACATTGCCTCCTTTTGCTTCATTGAACGGCCGCCCCTTTAACAACAAGTATGCCCTACAAGAAGCCTAAAAACATGATGTGGGATTAAGCCAAACAAGTATATTTATTCCATACGGAACAGACCCCCAACTGTTTTGACCTGGTTGGGTCTCCTCAGGTTCTGTACTGAGGAGACCCAACCAGGTGGAAACAGCGCTGTCTACAGTTGGGAGTCTGTTCCTTCTGGAATAGATATACTGGTTTGGCTTAATCTCACCATCATGTTTTTAGGCTTCTTGTAGGTCATACTTGATGGCTAGGGGGTTGCCTTACAAGGTAGCAAAAGGAGGCAATGTTTTCCATTTAACACCTTGGAAACATATTTGCATTCTTCCCAGAATTCCCTAGTGGAGCATCTATGGCTTAAAGTCTCCACATGCCTTTAAGGCAACCTCTCCATAAGGAGAACTCTTACCTTCTGACTTGTGGTAGAATTCCCCCCTACCAGTGGTAAAATGTCCCCCTCTTCCTGGCGTATAATGCACCCATTCCTATGGTACAATGCCCCCCCTATTTGTAGTATAATACATGTGTTATTATATCCCCTAATTGTGGTAGAATGCCTCCCTTTTTGTTGTATAATGCCCCCTACTTCTGTTATACTGCCCAATACTTGTGGTATAATGCCCCCTACTTCTGTTATACTGCCCCCTACTGGTGTTATAATGCCCAATACTTGTGGTGTAATGCCCCTCCTCCTGTGGTATACTGCCCCTTTCTCCTGTGGTATACTGCCCCCTACTTGTGGTGTAATGCCCCTCCTCCTGTGGTATACTGCCCCTTCTCCTGTGGTATACTGCCCCCTACTTGTGGTGTAATGCCCCTCCTCCTGTGGTATAATACCTCTTACCATTGGTATAATGCCCCTTCCCTATAACCCCCCCACACATAATGCCTGATAAGGTGTGATCCTGTCTTTTAGCCTCTGCTTATAGCGCCCTCCCCTGGTTCCCCCCATGTCTGCGGCGGTGCGATGATGTCATTACATGATGGAGCAGGAACAATGGTGGAGAGAGGAGTCGCTGGCTGCCGGCTCCACTGTTGCGGGAAAGACTCCGGAATCCGGGACGGTTCAGTGATACATCATTTTTAATGCTTTTTTTCTTATCTTCCTTGTTTCTAATTAGTCATTTAAGGAAATGAATTGGTCCTAATTATCTTCCGGTTTCTGTTTGGCGAACGCGGCGCCCGGTTACATCTCCATTGATCTCAGAGTCAATATCATAAGTTCTCACATAGTCAATATTTATCCTGAGATTTATCACGCGAGATTGTATGTGGGGTTTTCTTGTATCTCCATAGGTTGCAAGGCAGGAGTCATAAATATGTGCAGATGTAGCAGAGCTGAGTGTGTTGTATACGGTGGAGAAGGGCAGAGCTGAGGTTGTTGGGGAAGCCATCAGTTTTTGCATGGAGCAGGGCAGAATATCTGGATGTAGCAGTGCTGGGTTTGTTGGATGATGTGGATACATATTGGTCATTTAATAAAGTGACACTCAGCAGAGTTGAAGGACGACTTTGTCATATAGAATAGGGCCAAGGTTGTCAGGAGCAGTAGAGACGAGTTTGATGGATGGGATCAGTTTGTGGGATATAGAAGGGGGAGATTACTGGATGTAGCAGTGTTTAGGTTATTGAAGGACACAGCGATACATATTGGGACCTGGAGGAGGGAGCAGAGATGAGTTTGTCATATTCAGAGTCCAGGTTGTCAGGAGTAGCAGCAGGGTTGAGTTTGGATGAGATGAGTTGGTCGGATGCTGTAGAGCTGGTCTGGGCACGGTGTACAGAGGATGTAGCAGTGCCGGGCTTGTCCTGAGTTTATCATGGATATATACAGCTGCAATGAGTTTTCTCTGGTTTTTGCATAGAACTTGTAACACCAAGATCAACGTAGACACAAACCTATTCTCCACCTCGTGTATCTACATGCTGGGAGTTGTACTCCCTCCACTGCAGGATGCCACAGATATTTCTCTGTACATATGGTCCTGTCTATAGGACGTGGTGTGATGTATCTACATGCTGGGAGTTGTAGTCCCTCCACTGCAGGATGCCACAGATATTTCTCTTACATAGGGTTGTCTAAGGAGCGGTGGTGGGGATGGATCTAATGCTGGGAGTTGTAGTCCCTCCCTACGCAGGATGACACAGATATATCTGTGACAAATGGTCCTGTATCGAGGGCGCCGGGCACTTGTATCTGAAGCTGGAGTGTTAGTCCCTCCACTGCAGGATGACACAGATCTTTCTCTGTACATATGGTCCTGTCTCGAGGACGCGGTGCGCTGTATCTACATGCTGGGGGTTGTAGTCCCTCCGCCGCAGGATGCCACATGTACATGCTATCTTGTCTCCAGGACGCAATGTTCTATACCTGATACTTTGCCCTTTACTCTTTATGTCAATCCTTCGTCTTTATGATGAATTTCTATTTGCTCTTCAGCTTATTGCTCTCTGTGTTATCTGGAATCCTATCTATTCAAATACAGAGAGGTCATCACAGAAGCACAGAGGATTTCAGGAGAGGAACGTGATGATTGTGAGCCACATGTAGGACAGAGCAGGGTCCTGGCAGCACAGAGGATTTCAGGAGAGGAACGTGATGATTGTGAGCCACATGTAGGACAGAGCAGAGTCCTGGCAGCACAGAGGATTTCAGGAGAGGAACGTGATGATTGTGAGCCATGTGTAGGACAGTGCAGGGTCCTGGCAGCACAGAGGATTTCAGGAGAGGAACGTGATGATTGTGAGCCATGTGTAGGACAGAGCAGAGTCCTGGCAGCACAGAGGATTTCAGGAGAGGAACGTGATGATTGTGAGCCACATGTAGGACAGAGCAGAGTCCTGGCAGCACAGAGGATTTCAGGAGAGGAACGTGATGATTGTGAGCCAAATGTAGGACAGAGCAGAGTCCTGGCAGCACAGAGGATTTCAGGAGAGGAACGTGATGATTGTGAGCCAAATGTAGGACAGAGCAGAGTCCTGGCAGCACAGAGGATTTCAGGAGAGGAACGTGATGATTGTGAGCCAAATGTAGGACAGAGCAGAGTCCTGGCAGCACAGAGGATTTCAGGAGAGGAACGTGATGATTGTGAGCCAAATGTAGGACAGAGCAGAGTCCTGGCAGCACAGAGGATTTCAGGAGAGGAACGTGATGATTGTGAGCCACATGTAGGACAGTGCAGGGTCCTGGCAGCACAGAGGATTTCAGCGAGAGTTTACATAGCAGAAGAGGTTATCAGCAGCGCAGAGTATTTCAGCATTTCCTCAGTATCTGCTCCTGCGGTCAGCAGACATATTTATCCTCAGGCTGTTGATATTGACTGATACCCAGAGGGTCGGGCAGAGCGGGGCAGGTCGGGGCTTGTTCTGCGGTGTTAATGGAACCGGGCAAATAAAAAACATTCCTTTGATTTTTCCTTAAAGTGCCGCTCGCTAAACCGCCGCCTTCCCTTTGTGTTCATCCAAACTAATTGCCTCGAGTGCAAACAAATTAGAGCGAGGGATTATGGGAGGATTTAGGACGTCGCTCTTTGCTTGAAGTTTATGGAGGTTCATTGTTGCCGATGGTAACCGCGTATTCATGGCGAGGGTTTATCGGACACACAATAGCGGGATTACACGCAACGGACGTCACCGCTTCCCAAAATTCTGCAACTTTCTAATCGATTTCCAACCTGTTACATTGTATCCAGTCTAATGGCTTTGTAGTGAAGAATGCCACCCCCTACCGTGTAGTGCCCCCCATTGGGGACCTCCTCATCTCTGTACAATCTCCCACATCCGATTGTAACCTCTACTGTCTGCGCCTTTCAGCTGGAGGGGCGATGACTTCCCTAAACAGGGATGGAACTAAACTGATACATCTTACCTGCTCTGATACATTGTAACAAACTATCAAAACTTCCTAGACTGGATCCTGTAATCTGGCAGAGGTCAGATCAGGTGGAACAGGTTCACACTTTGGATTAGGTACCACATTGCTCAGGCGCCTACGCAGTGAAGAAGTTTCCTGAGCAATATGTTAGCTTGTTACATCTTACCTGCTCTGATACATTGTAACAAACTAGCAATTGTATCTAGACTGGATCCTGTAATCTGGAAAAGGCAGAACAGGTGGAACAGGTTCGGATTTGGGATTAGATTCCTTATTTCTCAGGCATTTTTTCCAGTGTTAAGGTACCTGAGTAATACGTTATGTTGTTACATCTTACCTGCTCTGATACATTGTAACAAACTTTCAAAACTTCCTAGACTGGATCCTGTAATCTGGCAGAGGTCAGAACAGGTGGAACAGGTTCACACTTTGGATTAGGTACCACATTGCTCAGGCACCTACGCATTGAATAAGTTTCCTGAGCAATATGTTAGCTTGTTACAGCTTAGCTGCTCTAATACATCGTAACAAACTAGCAAATGTTTCTAGACTGGATCCTGTAATCTGGAAAAGGCAGAACAGGTGGAACAGGTTCAGATTTGGGATTAGATACCTTATGGCTCAGGCAAGGGTCTGAGGAGCCGGAGTAATAAGTTACGTTGTTACATCTTACCTGCTCTGATACATTGTAACAAACTATGAGAACTTTCCAGACTGGATACAATACTCTGAAAAAGGAGGATCAGGATTTTGGATTAGGGACCCTATTGCTCAGGCACCTTCCCACTGGATAAATTGCCTGAGCAATAAGTTACCTTGATCCTATGTTCCTGTCCCGTTTCAGTTTGTGATATTTTCCCACAGAGAACGTGTAGGGCGACTGATACAACCACCAGGGGGGCAGTATCAGGGTATTGAGGGGAGCAGTCTAGTAGTAGGACCTGGTGGCCGGCAGGGAGTAGTTAGACATGCCCCCCGCTGCCCCCCGCGTTCCATTTTGGGCACCGCATACCTTTCCCATCTTTCTGATTGTACATCCCTGTAATGAGGAGATCTCATCGTGTGACGCGTTTCGGCCTCTCTCATATCTTCTCATCTGCCGCCCCCCCAGGGGGCTTCTCCTCTTGCACACAATGACTTTGTCTCCGCGGTGACTCGCATTCACATCCCATTATCTCTGGACAAGTCATTTGTTAGCGTCTCCAAAGGACGAGGATTCGAGGATTTGCCTCCGGGGCGCAGTGGGAACTTTGTAAATAATTCACATAATTTCAGTCTCTGCCAAAGACAACAAAGGTATTTTGTACCTTCCTAATTATCTCTTTCCATAGGGCCACGCACATTAGGCCCCTCCCCTGGACACGCCCTTCTCCCCCTATAGACAGGCGTTTAATCCTTTTTTTGTGTCACTTTATTTCTGGGCTTCTACAGAAAAGCCGCTCACAACCAGAGCAGCTCAGGCCAAACACATAGAGATGTAGAGGGCCTCACTGTACCCCCATATGCCACATGGGGGGGGGGGGCATCACTGTACCCCCATATCCCACATGGGGGGAGACATCACTGTACCCCATATCCCACATGGAGGGGGGATATCACTGTACCCCCATATGCCACATGGGGGGGCATCATTGTACCCCCATATGCCACATGGGGGGGCATCACTGTACCCCCATATGCCACATGGGGGGGACATCACTGTTCCCCCATATGCCATATGGGGGGAGGGGAACATCACTGCTCCCCCATATGCCACATGGGGGGGCATCACTGTACCCCCATATGCCACACAGATAATATTTAGAAGAGTAGAGGACCTCACTGTACCCCCATATGTCACACAGGGGGAAAGGGGAACATCACTGTACCCCCATATTCCACACGGATCAGATTGAGGGGAAAGGGGAACCTCACTGTACCCCCATATGCCACAAGCATAATATTTAGGAGAGTAGAGGACCTCACTGTACCCCCATATGCCACAAGCATAATATTTAGGAGAATAGAGGACCTCACTGCACCCCATATTACACACAGATCATATTTAGAATAGGGAACCCCACTGTCACCATGTGCTCACCTCTGATTGGTATCGCACTAGGACCTTTGGTAGGTTTAGCTGCTATTCTGAAGGTTATGGCATCTTGTAGATGCTCTCATATGAAATCAGGTCTTCTGATGTTTCAAACGTCTAGACGTCTTTGAAGACAACATTCATTCTTATGGACCTTGACCCATGTCCTAAATAGAGGGGTTGGTTGCCTGGGTTGATTTTTGTAAGTCTGAAAAGTAGGATCCCATATTTGGTTCCACCTAACAGCACAATTTCAAACATCCCCCCTACTATTGGTATTATTGGAGGACTTGTGGTGGGCTCCGTGGCTCTTCTGCATGATATGGTCTCTTGTATATGTCCTAAAAATGTGTTTCTTCAAAAGATCTAGACCTCTTAGTAGACAACATGGATCGCAATAGATTGTGGTGTCCAGTAGAGTGTGGGAACCGGTTACATGGAGAAGTCCTCCTAAATAATTTGGTCATCTCTAAAGTCCATTACAGACAATTACACAACTAAGAAGACAACATCCACACTCAAGGATCTAAACCTACAGGATGTCCCAGATAAAGGGGTGGGGCTTCTTCTTGGTCCGATTGAACAGTTTGGAACACAGAATAAGATAAAAAGTATCTTAAAGTCCATTCAGCTCCCCCACTCATCTGTCCCAAATGGACCGGTGCACAGAGGATCTGAGCCAGAATCAGCACATGCAACGAAAGAAGTGAAAGAAGGGAGGGTACAAATCCTTGAAGGAAAAGGTTAAAAAGATTATGGCACCAAAGCATCAGACTAGTATCAGACTATGATTCAAAACGCGTCAGTCCTTTTCCTTTTCTATGGCGCCATAATCTGTTTTAACCTTATGAATTAGCACCTGAACCAATCGGCAACTCTGATACTGCCCTGTAAAGACGGACGTCCGGCCATGAAATCCTCAATCTCTCAACACATATTTATACAAAGGCCCTCCAAAGGTCCTCAAACTGAAGAACTAAAAGTGGACAGAAGAGATCCCTCCTTTCGCAAGTAGCTTGATTCTTGTACCAGATGAAGGAAGTAAATGCCATGAAATAATAAGACTTGTAGTGACGGCCATCTTACTCCACCCCTGCCTCTCCTGGATATCTGTTCATTTGGATATTTTGTCATTTTTTAGATGTTCTAAGATTAGATCTTTGTCACAAGAAGACCAAACCTAATCTTCTTAGTGGAAAACATCCCAGTTCATGGGTCTAAACGATATCCCCAATAAATGGGTTGGGTTGTCCTTGTAGTTGTTGGAGCAGATGATCTGACTCCTTTTGAAACTTTTTGGATATCCTAAATGTAGAAAACCTTCATCACCGTCACAACTTCTGAGCTCATGGATCTGCTGTATTTAGATAAAGTAGTTGTGTTGTGCAGTTGAGTGTCGGATCTCTCCATAACTGAATGTACAGTTTGCCTTTGTCCAAAAAGTTAGTCTACAGACAGGTCTGTACGCTGAGGACTGAGGGTTTGGCGGAGCTTGGTCCATTGTCTTTGGGCTTCTTCATCCTCCAATGTTATCAGATAGAGGTTGTGAGATACATTTTTGGACACACTTTGACGCTTCAGGCAAACTTGATGCCCTATAAAAGTTGTAGTTGGGGATGCTACAAAGTTTTCCAAAGTGTCTGATCATGTGACCTCCTAAGTTATGGAGTCATGTGACCAGCATGGAGCAGGTGCAGGGCTGACTGTAAGGACTCAGAGGACAGAGGTGCAGCCTGCAGTTGCGGATGGACGTTCCCTTTAAGTGTGTCGTGTTGTGCTGTCGGGGTCCTCTGGGTTGTGTCAGGGGGCAGGCTGCTTTTTCTGTGTGAGATTTGTTATTATGTAATTATGTAAATGCCTCCCAGCGACACCCGGTCGCGTCTTGACAACTTCACTTGCCACAAAACAATGTGGAGGAGTCAGCGGACAAATATTCAGGAGGGATGGAGGACACATGGGGAGCCCTGGAGCTGGACCAGCTGAAGCCACCGACCATGAGGACTCCAGGGCTGCATGTGCTGGGGGGGGGGGGGGGGTGTTTTGGGGGGGGGGGGGCTTGGCTTTGGTTTCTTCTGATAATTTGTGCCTCACATGTGGTTTTTCTGCCTGCAGATCCTCGGAGTGCCAGAGTGTAACATCATGTACACAATAGAGCGAAAACGTAACGAGTGCATAAACCATCCAGACTATTACAACGACACCGTAGGTAAGAGAGAGAGAAAGTTCTATTCAATGGATCAATATATATGTATCTATCTCATATCTATCTATCTTGTTTGGTGATGTTTCGGCCTCCTGCCCCGGTGTTTGGTGATGTTTTATCCTCCTCACCTGTTAGTTTATACTTTTCTTTGGACTCCAGAGACTTCACGCGAGAACCTGCCCCGGGTAAAACTCATTCTC